>OW679197.1:157217290-157493237 GCA_940337035.1 Agriotes lineatus
TTTTAAAATTTTAAACCCAAAATGGACAAACACTAAATGCATAATGACCGACAAAAATCTACTTGAGAGAGAAGTTTTGAAAAGAGAATTTCCATATGCTTCTACCTATATCTGCTTATTTCATACTATGAAGACTTTTAGAAGAGAAATATATTGTGAAGAACTTCGCATACCAAAAGCAGATCGAAATTTAGCTTTGGAATTAATTGTAAAATTGATATACAGTAAAACAGAGGATGATTATAACGACATACAGTGTGTCCAAGATAAGGAGGGCCAGTATGGGGATCTCGGTAATGGTAAGAGATACAAATTTGGTTAAATGGGAAGAAAGTTGCGCTATTAAAGGACTAAAAAAATGACGTTTAGAAATTCTTGATATGATTTTTCGTTTTTGAATTATCTCAAAAAAACCGAATTTTTGGATTTTCTTTTTTATTTTTTTCTGGGGTTAATATTAAAGTTAGAGCGAAACTGATTGAACTTATTTATAGCAACTTTTAGTGGACTTAATGATTACGTTATCAATTTTTTTATCCGACGTTTCGTCTTCGAGAAACCATCATCAACTTAATTTTTTTAAATACGGTTCTGGTTTTTTTATGCCAAATTTGCAAAGCCCTTGTTACTCTAAATTCAACAATGTACCACATATTATGGTTTAATTACGTTTCGAGCTTTTTTCTGATCATCATCAGAAAATTTTTTAGATACGGACCTGCATTTCTCATAATTTTGTAAAAATAAGTTCATACAGTAAGTTAGGCCTTTTTACATGCCGTTAAAATATTAAAATGCACATCATAATGTCATAATTCTGATACATTAATTTAATAAGCAACCAATAACTATTAACAATAAACAACAAATAAATGAACAAAAGATAGGCAGAAAGAATGAGAAAACGAGCCTTGAAACAATGTAATAGGTATTTAACGTTTTGAAATAGAAGAAGAACTTAGAAGATTGGTTCTTGAAGCCTTTCAAAGTATAACGCCAGTATTGCTGAATAATGTTTTAGATTCTACAGTTAGATGTTATTTATGCATAGAGAATGATGGCAACCTTTTTGAATACCTTCTGTAAATTTAATACCTATTAAATGGTTTCGATGTTCGTTTTGTTATTCTTTCTGTCTATCTTTTGTTCATTTCTTTTTTGTTTATTGTTAATAGTTATTGGTTGCTTATTAAATTAATGTATCAGAATTATGACATTATGATGTGCATTTTAATATTTTAACGGCATGTAAAAAGGCCTAACTTACTGTATGAACTTATTTTTACAAAATTATGAGAAATGCAGGTCCGTATCTAAAAAAAATTCCGATGATGATCAGAAAAAAGCTCGAAACGTAATTAAACCATAATATGTGGTACATTGTTGAATTCAGAGTAGCAAGGGGTTTGCAAATTTGGCATCAAAAAACCAGGACCGTATTTAAAAAAATGAAGTTGATGATGGTTTCTCGAAGACGAAACGTCGGATAAAAAAATTGATAACGTAGTCATTAAGTCCACTAAAAGTTGCTATAAATAAGTTTAATCAGTTTCGCTCTAACTTTAATATTAACGCCAGAAAAAAATAAAAAAGAAAATCAAAAAATTCGGTTTTTTTGAGATAATTCAAAAACGATAAATCATATCAAGAATTTCTAAACGTAATTTTTTTAGTCCTTTAATAGCGCAACTTTCTTCCCATTTAACCAAATTTGTATCTCTTACCATTACCGAGATCCCCATACTGGCCCTCCTTATCTTGGACACACTGTATATGCAGAGTTTTCTCGATGTGTTCCGCAAAGTGTTCTGTCATACTACAATAATAGTCGCGTCAATAAAGCCTTTTTCTCGGAAGTCCTCAGAAACAGCTCTGATTATGACGATTTTTTTTAAATTTGTTTTTTTATATTATTTGAAATCAGAAACCTTTTGGAGCGGGGACGAAATGATTTATATTGTTTAAACAATATGTATGATAATTATGTAGAATTTTTTTTATACCATATCCATTGAAAATGAGGAAAAAAGAGATAAAAATATCTATTATTGTAAAATAATATAAAAAAACAAAATTTCAAAAAAAAATCATTAAATCGGAGCTGTTCCTGAGGACTTCCGAAGATTGCCTGTTTTATGTATTCATTGACGCGACTATAAAAACTGGCATACCATTAGAAGCGAATGGGCGGGAACCTCAATACATGAATAATAATTTCAAAAACAGATTGGAATCTATTAACAATAAGATAAAGCAGGTGGTCCAAAAACGTAGCTCACTCCTGAAATTTACAAAAGCATTTTTTATGTATCTTAATTCGGTAGACCATGAAAGCGCCATACTACAGCAAAAGAAGTATTAACATCACCTGTCATAAGATACAGTATAGGTAGCCCTGAGGATCAGTATTCAAAACTTCTTACAAACTATAGTTTTCGGTACGTCTTGAACCAATTAAATTTGTTGAAATCCATCACTATCTTATCCGATGTATCTGAAAACACATGTCTTGTGAAATCAAGCCGGGGTAACATAACAGTCAGTACAACGGAATATGGATGCATGAATTGAAGGTCAATGGGTGTACCATGCCGTCACATTTTTGCTGTGAAGCAACAAAGTAACTTGAAGCTCTTTGATAAAGATTTGTGCAATATAAGATGGACCAAAAGTTTCTCTATTGCAAATTCAACACGGAATCAGTCTGATACCGTAGAATCAGAAACAAATTCGGCGACATACATAACTAGTAAAAATAACCAGCGGTTTCTATTACTTAGTGAGAAAAGAAAAACGGCAATTGCTATTACAAGTGAATTGACAAACTTGGATACTTATTCAGGAAATGCTCAATTCGATTACAGAATTTCAATTTTAAGAAGAATAGTGGACATATGCCGATATGGAAAGAAGTAACGGTAGGGAAAGTAGGAGTAGTTACTACTACAAACACAAAGGAATTGAGCGCAATCGAAAACTCTAATCACGAAAATGTTGTCTTTGAGGAAAGGAGCACACACGAGTGCTCTAATCCCGAAAATGGTGACTTTGATATTGGGAATATGCCTATAATCATGCTAGATGTAGGTGTGCCTAATAAGCATTACCATGACAATGATTTACCCGCACCTGCATCTGTTTCTGTAGAGTTAATCAATTGTGATAGTGGTAATACCAGCGTACTACATAAATCAAACAAGTAGAGACACTCACTGTCGGTTCCTTTAATGTCAAAATTCCAATTTGGATGACCTTGAACGACTCCCGGGGGTACTTTCAGATAGTACTAACTGATGGCGCCACTACTTGATCACATCATGATTGGTAGCAGAACCAGTAACTGGCTCTGATTGGTAGAACTTTGTGCTGCCATCTCATAGTCAATCTTAGAAATACCCCCCGAGTTACTATCCCAGGCACTCTAAACAGGATTCAACATTTGGCTTGAGTATCTCTACTTGTTTGATGTATATTGCAATCGCGATCTTTCTGGATGAGGGTTGGCCATGGTTTCATTTTATCAAGTTAATTTCTTTATTATATTTTTCAGCTGATAGTTTATTTATGTGTTTCATTAATGTATAGAAAATCGTCTATTAATGACCCTTATTAATGAATGATTTTTTATTAATGAACGATTTTAAAAAATCGTTTATTAATAGCCCCCATTAATGAATGATTTTGTATTAATAGACGATTTTGGTAGAGGTAATCAAAGATACCATTAATGTCAAAACTTTAACGCCCGTATTCATAGTCGTTCGCCAGCGGATCGCTGGCGACTCGCCAGAGTTTCGTTATTAATAGTATGTTGGCGGCACTGTACGTCTATGTCAAATTCGAGGTTAGCAGGTTAGATTTTGTGTCAGTTTCTGTCAAAACTGACTGAAAACTTAACCTGATCACCTCGAATTTAACATAGACGTACAGTGCCGCCAACATACTATTCATAACGAAACTCCGGCGAGTCGCCGGCGATCCGCTGGCGAACGACTATGAATACGGGTGTAAGTGTCAAATCCTTTTCATGAAATAAAATTAGATTTCCTTCAAATTAATAATATACGATCAACGGAAAAATATTGTAACTAACTCGTATGGCAATCGGCGGTTAATAATCTCTACAATTAACTGTTTAAAGAGTTGCAATCTTCTGTCGTTGGCGTACGCTCTAAATCTAGTTTATATCAAAATCATTTTTTTAGGAAGGTCTTGCAACAACTGATTTGGCAATATAATTCCGAAAATAGGTTTTTTACAGTAAGTGATTTATTGGTTGATGTTAAGGAACAGTGTGGGTTTACGGGAGCGAGAACATTGCTATACGAAATTCTAAAATCTATGGGATATAAGTATAAAGTTACTAATGGACGCAAAATTTTATGTGAACAAAAGCACGTCGTTGCATCCAAAATTTGTTTCTTGCGAAAATATCTACATTTTAAATATTCCGATGAAAATATCTTCGTGTACCTTGATGAAACGTGGATCTACCAAAATGGATCTACGATTCGTCGTTGGATTCACGAAGATGATGGTAAAAGTAATCCATCTACATTCAGGGGGGAGGGAAAACGATTCACAATTTTGCATGCTGGAACTAAATTTGGGTTTTTGGAAGGATGCGATTCTTTATTGGATTCAAAAAACAACGACAGAGATTATTACAAGACCATGACCGCAACTGTATTTCAAAATTGGGTAATTAATCAGCTTATTCCTGCTTTAGCTAAGATTAATGGTAAATATGTGGTAGTTATGGACAACGCTGCTTATCATTCTGTGCAGTTGGACAAAACGTCCACATTTTCCACCAAAAAAGGCGAAATACAGGAATGGCTGGTTAAACACAGTGTAAAGTTTTCTGATAACTATACAAAAAAACAGCTTTGGTAGTTAATTAAACCTTTAGAGAAAATCACAGCAAGCGCTATGCAGCCGACGAACTTTTAAAAGAGAAAGGTAATGAGGTTCCTAGATTACCCCCCTACCATTGTCAATACAACCTTATCGAAATGGCATGGGGTTTTGTAAGACCTATTATAACAAACATATAAATTCGCTGCCACCATCTAAAGATAGGGTTACAAATTTATGATCTGAAGCTTTTTTAAAATGTTCACCAGACATGTGGCAAAATTATTGTAAGCTTTGTGAGGAACTTATTTCGGCAGACTGGACAAAACATATGGGTAACCTTTCGTTTGAAAATATTCCTCCCATCATTATTTCACTAGCAGAATCTGATTCCGAATCACAGTCAGAATCGGAGTCAGAATCTCTTAGTGAAGTAATGGAAGTGGAATAAAAAATTCTATCATTTCGGTTCAAAATTTCAGTAAATATTCAAGAGCAAAAACGCAGTTATTGCAAACGTAGCAAACAAAAAAGGCTGCCAAACAAGCCAAAAAGGCAGTCATCAGTAATTTAGACGTAAGTAACCAGAAAGAGTTATTTAAGCAACAGAGGCGTCTATTATACCTGTACACTACCACGGGAATGTCGGAGCAATCATATAACAATGCCCAGTGAACAAGAAAATTGAAGAAGATCAAACCCCCTGAGTGGATGCAGCGAAAGTGCAGTCGAAACAAAGCACAGCATAGTGCGGTAGTTCATATTTTATTCTCTGTGAATGGTTAAAATTATAGCATGTTTCAGGTGCTCTACGGAACAGTAGCTTAATTTAGATTTATAAAATCTTTTGCGTTAAGATACAGAGGAAGCGCTTGCAACAGCGCAAACGATATGTGATAGAAAACATAACCTTAAGATAAAATTATCGAACATCAAATATTAAAGTCACAATTCAACTCCTTAAACACTAATCACACTGCCAAAACTGTCTAAATTCCATGGCCAACCCTCATCCAGAAAGATAGCGAATGCAATAGATATATACGCCGGTAATACCACAGCTAAACATTTATCAGAAATCGTTATGCCTTTGGCAATTAAAAAGAGAGGTCGACCATCTGGGTCAGATCTGACTGTTATTGGGTTAAAAAAGAAAACGGGCAACTTGCATCCAATGCCATTTGAAAACAAAAGTTATACTGAGAAAATTGCTTCTCTTCTGAAACTACTAACTAAAAATTACGACATTGTACATTCCGCTCTATATCAAGAATATTTAATTTCGGAGAATGACATAAATGATATCACGAGTCACGTAATATTTGATTGTCAGGTAGATTTATAGGGTATAGGTAGAATTATAATTATTATTCAATTCACTTCTACCAATAATTTTGTTTGTCACAAATATAGCGCGAAAAGGGGTTAAGTGGAAGAGCAGTGGGCGCTGACATGGCGCCTAGGCTGAACTTCGCCTCAGATATAAATAAATGTTGTTATTGTAGTTGATATAAAATTAATAAAGGCATTAATAATAATAATAATAATAATTTAACCATTGTAGAAAAATGTTTTGAGAAAAAATGTTTTCAAATACTACCTACATCAAAAATGTACTGAAGAACGAAAAACTCCGCGTGAATGTGGTAATTGCAAGAAAAATTTAGATTCACCTGTTAATGTAGTACAATGTAGTGCGTGCCTCTTGTGGCATGATTTTACCTGTGTCGGATTAAGTAGAAAACCCAAGAATAAATTCTGGTTCTGTAGAAGTTGCTGTGGTATGTTAGTTGAGAATTATTATTATAAACAAGTTTTATTGTAACATTTTGAATTACCAAATATACTTTTTTCTATAGCACATGTTAAAGTGTGCTTTTATCAACTCAAAACAAAATGTCAAGTTTTACTTTAACAGCAAGGGTAGATAAAGTAGCACTTTAACATCAAGGATAGATAAAGTAATTTAATTTTCTAACTTTTGTTTAATTTAAATATGACAGCTTCGTATTATCGTAGCAACCCGATCTAGCTACTGACGTTTTGAAATGTGATTGACTGTCATTATTTTCTTTTGAAATTGTTAAAGTTCTTGCTATAGAAAAAAATATTGTATTATACACGACGATAAAGTTATTTCTATCCACTCTTGAATCATTAACGTCTCGACTTCGTCTCGACGTTAAACAATTCACTCGTGGATAAAATTTAACTTTATCGTCTTGTATAATAAATTACTATTATGTTTTAGTTTTTTATCTGTTTTATAAGTAGTGTATTAAGAGTATTAAATAAAGTATATGTTTCAGTTTTTTATCACATTTGTTTTATAAATGGTGTATTATGAATAATCAAAACAAATATTATAAATAATGCATCAGTATTTTACTTTACCGTTGAAATAACATCTATGAGGCACATAAATTACGCGAATGGTGTGTCATTTATACCTCTCACGAGAAAGAAGTGGACGTAGTAAACTGTGTTTTCACGAATTCCTCAATATTCCTTAGACTAGATAAAACATCTACTTGTTGTTTGCTTGCAAATGTTTCCAATAGAAAACGTATTTCAGGAGTTTGCCCTAATCAACCCCTAAAGGTGCGAATTTGCATTTCTTGTGAATTATGGAACCCGTTGTATCTCCAGAGTTTGTTGAGTTAGAGTATTATATATTATAAAAGGAGGAAAATTAAAGGGGGGAGGGCTTTAAAATTAGAATTGAGTATCTTTACACTGCATCTATACTATATACATATACAGGGTTATTCAATTATGATGCTCACCATTGGGATTTCGAAAACCGAGAAAAGAGGTACAGGGTTAGTTAAATTGGGCCAAAGTTGCAGATTCTAATGCTGAATAATATTCAAAAGAGAAACTGAACATGTCCGTCTTAGTTTTTGATTTATGTGCAACAAACCAGTAGTTCAAATATGATTTTATATTTTCCTTTATTTTCATAATTTTTGAGTGTTTGTGTCTAACCTTCTTATTTTTAGTCTACATTACTCCCTTCAATGATATAAGGTTTTCTACACTTATTTTCATAAATAACCAAGATAAGTAAGAAAGATTTCATTTGTTTCTGATTAAACAATCACGGCCTACTAAAAAAAAACATCTTCACATATCTCAGTTATTTCTGAAAATAAGGGTAGCACACCTTACATCACGGAAAAGAGGAAAACAAGAAAATTGGTATCAATATTTTGAAAATTATGAAAACAAATTAAAATCACATTTTAATTCCTCTTTAAACAGTGTTCCAATAATGTGAAGTCAGTGCTGTTTTACGTAACATAATAATCGATGTATAATAAAAACCAAAAAACACAAATTTTCGTTTTTTGAACTAACTCAAAAACTAAGACGGGAAGTCCAATTTAAAGAAATTGTTATTCAGCATTAGAATCCGCGATTTTGCCCTAATTTAACCAACCCTGTATCTCTTACCGTTATCGAAATCTCAATGGTGAGCATCGAAATTGAATAACCCTGTATATAAAATTGAATATATGTTTATATATCCAAAAATCCTGGTCACTTTTAGACGATGTAGATAACTACTTGATCTTTGTACAATCATAGGCCTTTGAGGCCCCATAGACCTTAACACCGCCTAGGAAAATCATAAAATCATCCCCCAACCCCTTAGGGGATAAAAGTTAAAATAAGAGAGTGAGATTCTATTTATTACAGTTTATAAGTTTTGGGAATTTAATAAAGGAAAACAAATGAACTCTAAATCGTCAAAATCTTACCCAACCTCTTGGGAGACTCGTACTAAATTCACTTACGTCACATAAGGAAAATATCTCAGTATTTGTTTATTAAAAAAACATAATATCCAGTGCGAAGAACGGGATTCTCTGCTAGTTGATAGTAAAATTACAAAAATGCTAGAGATAACAAAGTTAGAAATAAAAGACGTTTTCAAAGGCAGGTAAAGTGCTTCTTACTGTCTTAATGCAGTACATAATAGTAACCCAGTGTACCAACTTTGAAATCAATATCTTTACATTTGTAGAAATTATCATAAAAGTAAAAAATAAAAAATCTGGTGTGATACACTCACACAACTTCCTTTTACAGTGATCTTATAATTAGTCAAAAATTTCATTTTTAATTTTTAACCATTTGTTAAAAATTTTCAAAAATTACAAATTCTACAAAAACGGTACAAAATCGAGTGTTAGTTGAAGAGACAAATTTTCTCTAAAATTTTAAGGTGAATTCAAAAATGTAATAATATACCGGGTGTTTTATTTAAAATAGGAGTTAATAAAAAAAATAGAAAAAAAACAAAAGAAACCCACTTTAGAAGTATTCAACTGGAAAATCACCTATCTCACATTAATACACATTAAAAATGTAAGCAAAATGTAAAATTTAAAAAAAATCGTTAGAGCCGTTTTTGAACAAATCGAAAAAAACTGAAAAATCACAAGAGTAAACACCTACTTCCGGTTATGCGATTTTCTTCAAAAGCTTTCTGTCTCATCTACATAGTACACAAAACTTATATATGAAGTTTCAATGCCATACCTCTTTTAGTTTTTGAGATATTCTGTTCACAGACACACAGACACACAGACAGACAGACAGACAGACAGACCAATGAAAAAAAATATGTTTTTTGGGATCAGGGGACTCTAAAACGTGAAGATCTGTTGAAATCTCAATTTCGAATTTTTGGGGTGAATCCAATACTTCCTTTATAGTAGTAAAAGGAAGTAAAAATTGAACTTTAAGACCCTATAACTTCTTACTGGAGGGACTTTATACAAAGGTATATTACGTTTACCTATTCTTTTTGGAACATTCTGTATATTTGCCTATGACGGTTGCCACGATCAACTGAATGAAAATAATCTATTTTTGAAGAAGTATGTCAACTAGGTGTAAAGATTGATTTTAGAAGCAGTCGTAGGAAATAGCATATTACGGGATGTAGGTAAGATTTACACTACCGAGGACCGTTTGATACCTGAATAAGTGAAGCGAACGAGGGTAGCAAGGTGCGAAGTAGTGTAAAGCTTTCTACATCCTGTGTAAAGACATAATTGTTTTCACTACCAATATTTCCTTATGTAATAGTAATTACTTCGACAAGAAGTGTACGAAGTATTGAAATTCCCTCATATCGAAAACCACTCTGAGGCAAATATCTCCAAAATTCGTGCCAACCGACTAATGCACCCACTATAACAAATCTTCGTCTCGGCTGTGCAGATCTTTTGGTGAAGACTCCAGCCCACTAGATCCCTTCTTCGTATTGGGGGGTGTCTAAACGTGCTGTGCGGGGTATGTACGTTCGTATGTGTACACGATTCCGGTCGCCAGGAACCTTCCTGAAGTCTTGGTTCGTTTTCATACGATAGGCCCTCCGACAATTATGGCAACATCAACTTTTGAGGTATGGTCGTCGGCAATTTTTTTTTTTATAAATAACTGGTTCATAAAATTTCCTTGTATTAGCGAAACGGAGTGATGCGGAGTGTCGAAGTATTCTTGGAAAGCACGGAAAAGCGCTTTTCTTGGGTGGGGGGTACCATATATTTTGTACAATTAGTTTTGAAAGTCATACTTTTTTTCATGAATTTTCAGTTTGATTGACGAGGGCGAAGTCCGAGTTAATCAAGCAAATGAATGAAATCTAGTCGAAAAAGACTTCGGAATTTAAAAACTATAATGTTGGTTACTCTGCTGTCAATTTTAACTTTGTCAAATTCGAGGTTAGCTGGTTAGGTTTTGTGTCAGTTTGTGTTGAAATATTAACCAAAAGATTTTAAAAAAACTTGTTATTTTATAAAACGAAAGATGAGTTATCATCCTCTTCTTCGCCAACTTTATCACAATGAAGCAAACTTTTGTAGAAACTGTGGAAAATTTTGGGTACCCAAGTAAGGAGATTCTGCAGAAGGTTATATTTCTTAGTAGATATTGAGTTCTGGCCTTCTCGCATAAGGGGTACATTTTCTGGTAATAAAATTGGACGACGGTTTCTATTAAGGTCTGGTTGTGAAAACTGGTCGTCAAAATGGGATTTATAAAACAATATTCCAGGATTTTTGTCACGTATCTGTAAATGCACAGCTTTGGAAATTAAACACTTTTCTGCGTTATCAAATTTATTTCTAGAAATATAAGAAGATTTTGGAGGATTGTAAAGACTCTTGAAGTTCTTGTAATCTGTAGTTTCCATTCCAATAATGTCAAATGAATTATTCCGGCTTGACATTCGGGTTATTTGCTGCCAATCCCAAGGAGTCATAATCTGGAACTGAGGGGTTGTTTTTTCGATTCCCTTTCTATCATTGAATGATCGACATCGTTCTCGAGATGAGTATGACCTGTTAATAAAAATTTTTGGGTTATCGCTTTAAGGTGTGGAAAACCTTTTACAAGTTCGAAGTAGCTAACAACAATAGCTAAACTACTGTTCAAAGATGGAAAATTGTTTGACCATACAGTCAGTTCTCTACAGTATTAATATTAGCAATCAAAGATATGGAGCCATTTCGTTAACCCCCTGCCCTGGAATTGATTCATCCCACATACAACAATAGACTTTTTTATGTATCGTGAATGGTATAGTTAAATATCCACAATTTTAGAGAATAAAAGCTCTGTGGATTTTTTAATAGTGGTATAGGAAGACACTTCTCGAGTTGAACCATTATTACCTTTTCTTTAAGATTCTCTCAAGACCGTTGTTTGTTTTCAACTGATATCTGTTAGATGCGTCTTTTAGGTGCTGATCATATTTTTGTTCTATCATATTTCGGTCATTTAATGTTGATGAATGTTGTAGTTGAATATGGTAACCATCGCATGCATCGCAAGTATCATTCACAGGTGACTTGAATGCTTTAGTTGAATTCTTTATTAAAAGTATCGTGGTATATTCATTGTTTTGCAATGTCTTTTTGTAGAATATTCTTATCATGACAATTATCTTTATAAGGTTCATACAATGTAATGAAACTCCCCAACTGGAAATTTCAGTATATGTTGCCGGACGCTATTTTTAACTTCTTCGCTTGTTTTAATAGGAAGAATTTTTTCACGCGTTTGTGTTCAGTGATTATCCCACCGTTTCCTTGTTTTAGATAGAGCTGTTCTTAAAAATGTTTGCGATATATCAAGTGTGTACAAAAAAAAATGTTTTGCAAACTGATATACAAATGTTGTTCTTTGTGAAAGAATAACGAAGAGTCTGACTTCTTGTTCCATGTCTTTCTCCTGTCCTTTCTCTTCGTCGTTTAACATGTTCTACTCTTACACACGAAGCCACAAACTGACGTTTCTGTCTTATATCAGCTTCCACAGACCAAAACTTCTTAAGGATACTTTCGCGTTCATTTTCCTAGAACTGTTCAGAACATTTGAGTTTGCAAGTTAAGTTACATGCCGGTCCATCTTTCGTGCTCTCATTAATTTGTTATTATTTTTCGAAATATAGGCTTCACCTGCGGCTCTTTTTTTCTTTCTAACAACAACCTTCCACTTTTTAAAATTCCTTTTTCGTTTCCGTGTAGCTTTGTTTTTTTCTGTTTCGTCTTCTATTTTTCAGTGTTATGTTCACTGAAATTAATTTATTCTTCCTCTTATGCAGTAGTATCTGATGTTTCAGACATTTCGTAATTAGAATGGGCATTTGAATTATCAAAAGTACTTTCTTCATCGGGCAAATATTTTGCGATATTATTTCTGCCAAGTTCAATATCGTTAAATTTAAAATTTTCACCATCACATGAAGAAACGTCTAGAAAAATAGAAAGTAATTATGTGTAAGTCAAATAGTCATATACGACTTTTTAAAGGTAAGGAGTGCTTAATAAAACTACCCGGCCGGGGTCGGTAGCTCAGTAGTAAGCATCCAGACTGCTGATCTAAAGGTCGTGAGTTCGATTTCCGGTCCCGATAAGGTTTCCAAAAATGACATCATATCTTTGATTGCTAATATTAATACTGTAGAGAACTGACTGTTGGTCAAACAATTTTCCATCTTTGAACAGTAGTTTAGGTATTGTTGTTAGCTACTTTGGGCCCGGTTGCAGAAAGCAATGTTAAGTGTGGTGTTAGCTACCGCGACGTCAAAGTGAACAAAAACGAATCAAATCTCAAATGTTTATGGGAACTAATACATTAGTAAACAAAATTTGATGCGATTTTGTTCACTTTGACGCGACGTTAGCTAACACCAGACTTAACATTGCTTTCTGCAGCCGGTCCTCGAACTTGTAAAAGGTTTTCCACACCTTAAAGCGATAACCCAAAAATTTTTATTAACAGGTCATACTCATCTCGAGAACGATGTCGATCATTCAATGATAGAAAGGGAATCGAAAAAACAACCCCTCAGTTCCAGATTATGACTCCTTGGGATTGGCAGCAAATAACCCGAATGTCAAGCCGGAATAATTCATTTGACATTATTGGAATGGAAACTACAGATTACAAGAACTTCAAGAGTCTTTACAATCCTCCAAAATCTTCTTATATTTCTAGAAATAAATTTGATAACGCAGAAAAGTGTTTAATTTCCAAAGCTGTGCATTTACAGATACGTGCCAAAAATCCTGGAATATTGTTTTATAAAGCCCATTTTGACGACCAGTTTTCACAACCAGACCTTAATAGAAACCGACGTCCAATTTTATTACCAGAAAATGTACCCCTTATACGAGAAGGCCAGAACTCAATATCTACTAAGAAATATAACCTTCTGTAGAATCTCCTTACTTGGGTACCCAAAATTTTCCACAGTTTCTACAAAAGTTTGCTTCATTGTGATAAAGTTGGCAAAGAAGAGGATGATAACTCATCTTTCGTTTTATAAAATAACAAGTTTTTTAAAATCTTTTGGTTAATATATCAACAGGTATTTTGTGTAACTATGTTGTTTATTGGTTTGCATGTTAATACACTTCATTAAAGTAGAATAATTTCTTATTTATGTATTTGTCGATTTTGCTTCGGCCGGAAAAAAATGTTAGGCTTAAGAATGCAATATAATTTTTACTTCCTTTTACTATAAAGGAAGTATTGGATTCACCCCAAAAATTCGAAATTGAGTTTTCAACAGATCTTCACGTTTTAGAGTCCCCTGATCCCAAAAAACATATTTTTTTTCATTGGTCTGTCTGTCTGTCTGTCTGTGTGTGTGTCTGTCTGTCTGTCTGTGAACAGAATATCTCAAAAACGAAAAGAGGTATGGCGTTGAAACTTCATATATAAGTTTTGTGTACTATGTAGATGAGACAGCAAGCTTTTAAAGAAAATCGCATAACCGGAAGTAGGTGTTTACTCTTGTGATTTTTCAAATTTTTTCGATTTTTTCAAAAACGGCTCTAACGATTTTTTTTAAACTTTACATTTTTACTACATTTTTAATGTGTATTGATGTAAAATAGGTGATTTTCCAGTTGAATACTTCTAAAGTGGGTTTCTTTTGTTTTTTTTTCTATTTTTTTATTAACTCCTATTTTAAATAAAACACCCGGTATATTATTACATTTTTGAATTCACCTTAAAATTATAGAGAAAATTTGTCTCTTCAACTAACGCTCTATTTTGTACCGTTTTTGTAGTATTTGTAATTTTTGAAAATTTTTGACAAATGGCTAAAAATTAAAAATGAAATTTTTGACCAATTATAAGAACACTGTAAAAGGAAGTTGTGTGAGTGTATCACACCAGATATTTAGTATTAAGCCAAATTTTGTAAAACTAAAAAGTATTAAGCTATTTATGTTCAAAAATACTATCTTTTCAGTTGGATCATTATCAGTTAAGAGTCACGTAAGTATCCTTTATAAATATAAAATCTCAAAATGTTCATACCTCCTATTCAACAGTAGTAGAGTTTAATTTAAATGCATCTTTAATTGCCTGTTCCGTAAAATTCATTTTTGTCGACTTAATGCAGTTGACTTACACTTTCAGGCGAGTTATGTACGCTAGTTATCCACGTTTGTAGGTTAAAATGACATATTTAGCCCACTGTATATTTTCAACCGTATACCAACTTGAATACGTCGTCTGCGTTGATTGTTATAAACAATCAACTCAGACGACGCATAAATCATAGTAGTAAATTTGAAGCAAAAACAAAATTTAGCGATATCGATATGGATACGTTATTTATTTTATTTATCATGTCACCGTCACTGTAAGAACAAATTCTACGTAAATTTTTACCACATTCTACAATAGAAAATGTAAGTAAATCGGGGTTATTTAACATACAAAATTATGGGTTGTTGTCCTAAGAAGCGGAAAAAAAAGTGCAAGAAACGTCGCAAAAGTTGCAAGAAGAAATGCGTCAAGTCCGGTCGAATAACTAACAACCCTTTTCTTAACTTTCTGCGAATATTCCGAAGGAAACACTGTGGCTGGTCTTCCAAACGACTAGCCGTGGAAGGAGCGCGAAAATGGTGCTCCATGAGCAAATGCGAACGCATGAAATACATCAGGCAAGCCTGTCTGAAAGGAAAGAAATCGGGCTGTTGTAAAATACTGCGGAACCCTAAGTGTAGAAGGAGTGGAGGAAAGAGAAAGTGCAAAGCGAAGAAGCGGCGTTGCAAGAAAAAGAAGAAGAAGAGGTGCAAACGCAAGAAGAAGTCGTGCAGCAAGTGTGACAGCAGCCTGTTTGGCTCAACGTCAGCTGCCTCGTCAGGTTCAGGCCACTCGGCGTTATCTGGCCAATCTGCTCTTTCTGTGCAGTCCGGACAATCTGCAGCTGCACAATCTGCTCATACGGCACTGTCCGCACAATCAGCACAGTCGACGGTGGCTTTTTCACTCTTTTCGGCGTTATAAACTGTACAAATTATGTATTTCGGCAGTCTAAACCATCAAAATTCTAATTATATAATTAGAATTTTGATGATTTATACTGCCAAAATTATGTCTAATTCTAATTATATATTCAGCACATGTGGCCGTTGTTATATTTTTACATGTATTTGTGGACTTATACAATTTTAATATATTTTACACTACATTGCCTTATTTTAATGACCTTGAATTTAAAATACATCTAAACCAATAGTTCAAGTTTAGAGAAAATACTTCAAGCCTTTTGAATGCAGTTGGAATTTATATTTGTTATAAACTTCAAATGTGGGAGGAAATGTCTTGCATTTCAGTAGTACCGATCAACTGTCAACCTAGTTAGATTAATGGAATGGTTAATTTTGCTTTCGAGAGAGCAGATTGATAAATGATATTTGTCTATTATTGGATACGAAATAGTAAGTGTTCTTCATGCAAGAGGTGAAAACGTTACTACGATGTGTAGCATGTATCAGACCTCGTCCATAACGAAGAACGACTTATTCGTTTTTTAAGGCTACCTGCTTGTGAACTATCTTCTTTCTAAATTATCCTACAACTTCTTGTTAAAGCGTTATACACTTATAAACAATCGGCATCCCATGCTTTGAAAAACAAACTGTTATACCTTTGATTAATTCGTGCAACACAATGAAGCTAGGGAAAACGTCAACTACTTTTATGGAACGTCACTGAGTACTGTCATAGCCCGTTTAGGTTGGTTCAGTTTTGAAATCATGTTTACGCCGCAACAGAAAGCATTTATGCTTGAAAGTTATTTTCGCAATGAAATACTGGAAAATGGCTAATGGCAATACGGTATCGAAGCTTCTAAAAATGAATTCAGATTGAGGTTTCCAAATGTAGTGTTTAACCACAATCAGTTTAGGAAGCTGATGAGCAGATCATTTACAAATTTTCGGGAAACTGCTTCAACTGATATACAACGGGAAGGTGGAAGACCTATTGATCGCACAGGACATGTTGTCAATATGGTCAGAAACGCGATCGAAGAGCGACCTACATCTTCAGTACGAAGGCTTTCCCAAAAACTAGACATTCGTAAAACAAGTTTGTACAATGTTTAAAAAAAGGATATTCACTCGCATCCATACAAATTACAATTGTACCAGGATCTGTTAGGTCCAGATTATTAGAAATGAGTTCAGTACTGTCAGTGGTTTAATGAAAATTTGAACAACAATGATGTACTCTGTTGTCATGTTAATTTCTGTTTGTTCTACCCATGAATGGTGTATGTAAATACATAGTAGGGATGTTCCGAATATACAAAAATTCGTATTCGCGAATACGAATACCGAATACAAATACTCTTATGAATATTCGCGAATACGAATACGAATACGAATACATGACCTTGAGTGAATAATATCAACATCAACATCGTTTTTGCAGGCGCTGCAAATTTTAGAAATAGTATGGAAAATAGTTTTGTCTTTTATTTAATGTTATAGAATGGTTAATATTTTTAAAAAACGTTTTATTTAATGTATGAATACCTGTTTTATATTTTTATTAAAATTCTTATCTATATTTCTATCATTTTAATGTCAAATACTCGTATAATATTCGTGTTAATTTTGGCGAATACGATTACGAATACAAATATTGAAAATATAGCGAATACTCGCGAATACGAATACGAATACGAGTATTCGGAACATCCCTAATACATAGGTATATGGTTCTACCATAATCCTCCGATACCTGCTGCCACCTAGCGTGTGCAGTTGTAACGTTGTAATAACTCAACGTCGCCCGCGTATATATACAGACGCAGTTTTTGTTAATCAACGCAGGCGACGTAACTCAACAGCTGTAGCATATTTTCAGAAGTAATACTATAAGTACTTCGATATTATCGGGTTATATGTCGATAACTTGTTGCACAATATAGTTATTTTCATGACAAGCGTCGAAAGTAGCAAATATCGTGCGAGTGTTGATTAGACAAACGAGGGCGTAGCGAAGCGAAGCCCGAGTGGATCTAAAACATGAGCACAGATATTTGCACTTTCGGGCGAGTTATGAACACTATTTTTTAGACGACCACTCAAAGTAAATTCTATTTTTAAGAATTGTTTTTATTTCGTTTGCAAAATTGATCGTTATATTATTATTGGTACAATTATAAAAAATTAGAGCTTGTTGGAAGCAGAACAACGAATAAAGCAAAAGCGTCTGTATTATTTGAATCACGGTCAGCTTAATTGTGTGACAGTGTGACAAACGTCAAAGTGACGTTTGTCACACAATTAAGCAGGCCGTGATGTGAATAACTTTGTGCCGTTACGATATGACTAGCACGATATAATATCGTGCTAGTGTATGAAATTGTCAACTTTCTGTAGTAGGCTGCTGTCGCGATAATGTTACTTTCATACGTGGTCGTCTAAAAATAAAATAGTGTCAGTTTGACAGGTTAAATAGTCAAACTGACACGATTTGTTATTGTGCAGAAAGTTTGAGACGTATAACCTGTTCGAAGTACGCATTGTATTCGATTTGATTATTTTGTGAGTAAATTTTAATATTAGGAACAAATATAGTACCTATATTATACATCAAGGTAGCGAAGCGCAGTATTATAACCTGAGCGCATATTAGATACTGAGCGCGCAGCGCGAAGTATCTAAAGCGCGAAGGTTATAAGACGATTCGCTACCGTGGTGTATATACTATTTTTTGCACTACCAAACGGCTGAACACCTAAATTCCCAACAAATTTCGAAAATATTTTAACTGTCAACCTGACAATACAGCTCTTTAAAACGTCAAAATTAAAATAGTCATATTTGATAACTTAGCGATTTATTAGTTACCACGGTGAAAATTGTTTATTCTACTTTCTCTCCCTTGGTGGAGAAAATCAACTTCACGACCTAAAAATAGGCCAATAACGATGCGCTCTGAGACTAGTAGTGCAAAATAGTATATTATACATCAAGGTAGCGGAGCGCAGTATTATAACCTGAGTGCATATTAGATACTGAGCGCGCAGCGCGAAGTATCTAAAGCGCGAAGGTTATAAGACGATTCGCTACCGTGGTGTATATACTATGTTTTGCACTACCAAACGGCTGAACACCTAAATTCCCAACAAATTTCGAAAATATTTTAACTGTCAACCTGACAATACAGCTCTTTAAAACGTCAAAATTAAAATAGTCATATTTGATAACTTAGCGATTTATTAGTTACCACGGTGAAAATTGTTTATTCTACTTTCTCTCCCTTGGTGGAGAAAATCAACTTCACGACCTAAAAATAGGCCAATAACGATGCGCTCTGAGACTAGTAGTGCAAAATAGTATATTATACATCAAGGTAGCGGAGCGCAGTATTATAACCTGAGTGCATATTAGATACTGAGCGCGCAGCGCGAAGTATCTAAAGCGCGAAGGTTATAAGACGATTCGCTACCGTGGTGTATATACTATTTTTTGCACTACCAAACGGCTGAACACCTAAATTCCCAACAAATTTCGAAAATATTTTAACTGTCAACCTGACAATACAGCTCTTTAAAACGTCAAAATTAAAATAGTCATATTTGGTAACTTAGCAATTTATTAGTTACCACGGTTGTTAGGCCTTTATGATGTAAGATTCTGGGCAATCTTTCCAAGCAACATCAAACAATACAAAAGGTACACTTGGGTGCAATTTGCCGGCCGCCGGCTCAATCGGTAGTAGGGGGCGGGATTGATGTCGGTAGAGTTAATGAAGTAAACAAAATGCCCAGCGCCAACAATTTTTTGAAGGTACGACAATTGCACCCCGGTGAACTGTGGAGAAATTGTAAACTCGGTACCTAGCAGATAATACTCCCTGCAAGATGGCTCCGATAAAACAACCGGACCGTAGCTAACACAAATCATATGCAGATAATTTAAAATAGTTTAATTTCATGCAAAAATAAGCTATAACATTTTTACATTGACAATCTTAATTCTAGCATGAAATGAAGGATGAGAGCCGCCTTAATTAAGTAACACATGCACTAAATGTACTTACAGTTTGGACAAACATATACGTTACAACAAGTTAAAAATGGGCCACTTCGTCAGCGGCTCGCTGCGACAGACGTAAAGCTCTGGATCTGGGCGTCGTTGCGTTAGTGGTTCGGCGTCGGCCAAGAACGTTTTGCGGTCGTCGGTGGCCTAGGGGGCCGGCAATAACAACGCCGCTCCCACAGGTCGAAAGGCCAAACCTCGGGACTAATTACGGTACCCTCTTGTGCCCTAATTGTGCGCCGGCGACAAGGAGAAGCGGGCCCGTGAAGGCTCGACAAATCGCCTCGCGGAACGTTGCGGCACGTGGCCCGGCAGGTCCAGCGACTCCAGAGCGAAAACGCAAATTGCGGCAAACACGGCTCGAAGGCGAAATGTTGCCTAGTACGTCTTGCTGTAAGAGGGAAAACAGGGCTCTAATAGAACACGCACGGCCAGGCCTCTCAGCGTGAAATAGCTACTCACCCCAGATGGTTTTTGGGCGCAGAAAAGGAACAGCTCGAAATATGCTAACACCAAATAGATCCGCCTTAGCGAAGGAAACCAAAGTCCTTAATTGCGTTCGGGGGGCTTCATCCACGAAAACGTGAAGGCATTCCTAAGTTCACGTCTCCAACTCGACCAAATAGCCCTAAATAAGCATCCCCGAACTAGTGAATAGCACTAAAGAACTGCTCGCTTCGAAAGCTGGCGAAGAAGACGCGTAGCGAGTCTCGGCCTGCTAATGGTTTTTCCAGATAAAAGCTATCGCCAGAAGACACGGCCGAACGCCAATGCGCAACGCGCGGGAAAATAGCGTTCAAATTCAAAATTATGGCAGGCGGCGCATTCTGCACGTAACAACTCCCCCCTTACCAGAACAGAAAAATTTCGCAGAAATTTTTTTCTACACGAAGAAATCTACGCCAGACAGCTTGGTCAGACAAAAAAAGAAAAAAAAACCAGAAAGGGCATCACCCCGCTAATACGCTTACGAACACACACACTTGAAAACCCAAACCCACCCCACGATAAGGCAACTACTTGAGAAGGCGGTAGTGACCCCAAGAGGCACCCGTGGCCAGATCAACTCCACGACAGGGATCGAGACGGCTCGTCGCTGCTGGGTGAAAATGCTGCGCCGGTGAGCAGTCCCGTAACGACCCATCGCGAGGAAGCTCCATCCCCAAGAACCCCTCAACATCACCCCGTATCCTCCCAAGTACCCCCCCTGACAACTTCCTACAAAACAAAACCCCGAGGCGGAAGCAAGACCTCCACAGTTGAGGTACTGTGAGACCGAAATGGGACAACACTAAGCAGCGAAGACGGTTAGGGTTCTTCTTTTGACGCTAAAGGGGAGAAGGTAACCCCGGGAAAAGAGGGCCACAGAAACCAGAGAAGTGATAGGCAGAGCCAACATATACGCCATTCGACACACATACTGACCGAGAGACCCTGCAGCGCCCCGAACGGCCTGGAGGAAATCTCTACAAGTCTTAATCCCACTCACACCCAAGATCCATTCAGCACCAAAGACCACAATCACACCAGTTCAAAGAGAAGTAAATTATAAGTATAGTCAGGTTTCATCGCACTCGCACCAGAGGATCCATTTACAACAGAGAATACATTCACACCAGACGAGAAAGGCGAGAAGCCAGATATAGCTCATAAGACCAGAAGGCGAAGGATGAAGGACTAACCGGCTCCAATACAACATTATACAACACGAGGACATATCAGACCGCGATAGCGGATCTCTACCAATCGTTCTTCCAGAAGGCAAAATCGGCACTAGCCGAAGTAACATTCGCAATAAAAAAAAACCGATAGGGCCATACCCTAAAGAGGCCCACCCGAAAGTGGCCAAATAGTAAACCTCACCGGAGGGAAAACACGATGCCAAAATTCCTAAAGGTGACCTACCCGAAGATGCCTTGAAGAGGGGAAAGCAAGTTGAATACGCTCCCCAAAATAGTGACCTACCCTACAAATGCCCAACCAACCACCCTAGCGGTATAAGAGGAGAAAAACAAGATGAAAGCGCCTCCCAATAGTGACCTACCCTACAAATGCCCAACCAACCACCCTAGACTCTATACGAAAGGGACACTAGTCCATAGCCGAGTCGTCATAAGGCTTCAAATCTTTGGCGTGCCAAGTACCCTTCATCACATTCCCATCCGGATCTTTAAGCTCATACACCCACCGAGAGAATTTCCGATTAATAATGAACGGGCCCACAAACTTCGCGGCGAGCTTGGCCGTGAATTGGCGTGCGGCATCCGACAACACGTAGTTCCTACGCAACACGGCTTGTCCAGGAACATACTCTAGGGGACGGCGGCGAAGATCGTAACGCGCTTTAGATTTCTCATACGCTTTACCTAGCCGACGTTTTACCTCTACATAAAGTTTATTGATGAGCGAGGCACGGGCATTCAAGTCTTTACTACGATCGAATTGGAGCTCAGGGTTCACGTTGTCCGGGGGAGGTTCGTGTTTAAGCGAGATCTCTCTACCAAAATTAATAAAGTACGGGGTCTTCCCCGTAACTTCATGAACCGAAATGCGAATCGCGCAAGCGACATGAGAGAGATATCTGTCCCAATCTTGATGATGATCGGCGACATACGCGGTCAACATGGTCTTCAACACTCGATTTATACGTTCGGTGGGGTTGGCTTGAGGGTGGTAATTGGCCGTAAACGAAATCTTACACCCATATCGGTTCGCTAGGGACTGAAATTCGCGGCTACGAAATTGGACGCCATTATCACACACAATGCGCTTTGGAGCGCCAAACATCAGGAAAACATCTTCCTCAAAATGACGGGAGACCAAATTAGCAGACGCGGAGCGCAAGGGGAACGTGAGTGCGAATTTACTAAAGCAATCGGCCACAACCAGAATATACGCATATCCTCGCGATGATCGAGGCAACGGGCCCACAATGTCACCACAAATGACTTCCCAAGGCTTCGAGATAAGGGAATGACCTCCCATAAAACCAGCAGGGGCTCTTTGTTCGGGTTTAATGCGCTGACACGTTTCGCAACGGCGGACATACGCGGCTACGTCGTATCGTAATCTCGGCCAATAGTACTTATGCGCGATACGATGGAAAGTTTTATTTACGCCAGTGTGACCAGCGGTGGGGTCGTCGTGATTCTGCCTAATAACTTCGCGGCGCCGGGGTTTAGGGACCACGAGCTTCCAATGGTCTTCCTCATCATCCGCTAGATCAGGGTAGTTAGACCGATCATACTTAAACAGCCGACCGTTATCAAGTCGCCACTGAGGGAATTTTCGAGGGTTAGTTCCAATCTGATGACACATACGCCTATACCACGGGTCGCGAATAGGTTCGGGTGGAACATTAACTGTATCAATAACCGGAACAGCACGAGATAGAGTATCCGGCACAACATGCTCTTTGCCTTTACGATGGACAATGTTGAAGTCATACTGCTGCAGACGGACAGCCCAGCGCGCAATGCGACCAACCGGGTCCTTAATATCGTTAAGCCACTTCAGGCTATAATGGTCTGTCACCACGGTAAATTTTGTTCCCTCAACATACGGTCTAAGTTTCTCTATCGCGAAAAGGACAGCCAAACATTCACGCTCAGTCGTGCTAAAGTTGCGTTCATTCTTAGTCAGCGAACGGCTAATGTAACAAATGACCTTTTCACCATCGGCCTGTTGTTGGGTAAGGACCGCGCCGATGCCATAACCCGAGGCATCAGTTTGTATTACAAAGGGCACGGAGAAATCCGGGCATGCCAAAATCGGGGCCGAAATCAAGTGTTCCTTGATTGTGCGGAAAGCATGTTCACAACGCTCATTCCATACGAACTTAGCGTTCTTCCGAAGAAGAGTCGTCAGCGGGCCTATAAGTGACGAGAAGTTTGGCACGAAGCGTCGGTACCATGACGCCATACCGATAACACGGCGTACCTCGGAAACCGAACCAGGAGTAGGAATACGCGTGATCGCCTCCACTTTTTCCGGGTCGACCAACAAACCCTTCGAATTCACCAAATAACCAAGATACTTAAGCTCGGGCTTACAAAAGTGGCATTTGTCCTTACTTAGGGTAAGGCCAGCAGACAACAAACGAGATACAACCTCCCGAAGAACTGACAGGTGCTTATCGAAGGTGGGAGTACAGATCACAATATCGTCAAGGTATGTAAACACATAGGGTTCTAAATCGGCGCCAACTACACGGTCGATTAACCGCTGCCAAGTGGCCGGGGCCGTATGCAAACCGAACGGTAGGCGACAAAACTGATACAACCCGCGATTGGGGACAGTAAACGCAGTTAAAGGCCTCGAGGAGGCTGCAACAGGAATTTGCCAATACGCCGATTTAATATCGAGAGTGGTGAGGTAGTGCGCATCACGAAGTTTATCCAGTGTACTCGAGACATACGGAATAGGATAAGCATCAGGCTGACTAACTTTATTGAGACGGCGAAAATCAACACAAAAACGATAGCTATCATCCTTTTTCCTGATCATAACAATAGGTGATGACCAAGCGGAAGTGGACGGTTCCACAATTCCCTCTTCCAACATCTTTTCCAACTCCAGATCCACCTGTTTCTGAAGAGCAGGGGAAATCGGATAGTATCGCTGTTTGATAGGGGGCGAAGTCGTCTTAATTTCATGCTCAACTAAATGCGTACAACCGAGTTTATCACCCATCTGCTCAAAAATGTTCTTAACGAATACGTCAAGTTGCTCGCGCTGAGACTGCGTCAAATGTTCGACGGCCTGGATAGCGTTCACGACAGGAACTAAGTCATCCTTAGAAAACGTCCATTCATTACTTCGAAGGTCCGGCACGATACCCATGCGACGCCAAAAATCAGTACCCAAAATTAAAGCATGTGGTATAGAAGGCACAACTATTACGTCCATAAAGCAAACTTTGTCGCGAAGAGTTATCGGGGCCGTGACAGTCCCTAAGCTTCGACATTCCATGCCATTAGCGATACGACACACGGGGGCTTGACTTGACTCAAGTCGACAATGGCCTTTTACCAATTCCCAACCTTCTCTACCTAGGATCGTGCGTGAAGCGCCAGAATCCAATAATCCAAGAAGCTTATTTCCAAAAATAGAGATCTGGAGATAGGGTCGCTCATCAGGGCCAGCATGACTCAAAATAAAATCTAGAACCGCTTTTGAACAGGAGGCCTCCATAACAAAACTAGTGACCTGAGGATTTTGTCTAACGCACGCTAGTCGGTCTCCTAACGGCGCTGAATTCCGTTTCCCGAACACGAAGGGCACGTCCTAATCGTAACGTCGGGTTTCCCGCAGCGAAAACAATGACGTCTCCTCGGCGAGGGACAATCGATAGAACGATGATTAAGTTGATTGCAATTCCAACAACGCGGTGGAGAAGCACCGACAGGATTATTCAATTTTGCGAAAGAATCTCTAGAGGGAGCGCAATTATCATTGGGCGAAACGGCGATCGTATGAACCCTAGGATGGGCTCTAGGCCTTTGATACGCGAGGTCAGGCTCTAACATGCGACTAACGTTAGTTGGGGGTCCACGAAACCCTTGAGCACGTACGTGTGCATCTTCAATTGCCTTACAAGTCTGGATCAAATTTGCGATAGTATGGATAGTCTCCAGGGCCAAATGTGTTTGGAAATGCGGCAATAAGTTTCGTCGGATCAAGCTAAGCCGCGTATACGTCGAGGGCACCGAAGGTAAACCGCGGAATAAATTTTCCATGACAGCCACGAAGACAGTGACCGGCTCGTCAGCACCTTGAGTGCGATTCCGAATCTCATCCCATAACCCGGACTCATAATCGCAAGGGAGAAAGGCGGCACGCAATGCCCTAACTAAAGCATCCCAATCACATACTGTATCCCTAATCGAACGGTACCAAATTAATGCGTGATCAGTAAAGAATTCGACAGCTGACCGGAAGAGTTGCTCTTTCGAAACACCACGTGCGATACGTAATTCCTCTATTCTTTCCAGAAAACTAGACAACCCCGAATGGCCATCAAAACTAAGGTTCCATTTATTAATCGGTAAGTAATTGTTACAGCGAGACGCGGGTTCAAACGCTTGGGTGCTATTTAGGCCCAAAGGCGATTGGAATGAACGAGGGTTACTAATGCCAGGCAAACTAAATCGGACTTGCGAAGGGAACTCGACAGGAGCTCTAGATTGACTCTGAGGATGATCGTGCGCATCATCGAGACTTTGCTCATCGACCTGCGAAGAATTGTCATCAAAATTTAATAAGTTAGCCACGCGTGAAACCGAAGGTGCTATAGTTTCGCTAACCGACGCTAATTTCACTTCCAGATCATCCATAGCTGTTAAGCAGCGATTATACAACTCATTCCTCCTATCGCACAAAGATCCCGTAGGGTTCAAGCGTTCCAGACGATTCGACACATGCAACAACCTAGTCTGAAGGCGCTTATAATCGTTGCTATTACGAACAAGATGCCCCAGGGCCGAAATTTCCTCCACTAAAATTCCCAGTTTCCGGAAACAAATATCTAGTTCCTCCTCAATATTCAATTCAATTCCGGGAAAAGATGCGTTCCCAGATTTCTCTAGTCTAATCCGTGCACGCAAGAGCTTACGCTTATCCCCAGAATTACCGTCACAACAGACACCCCTAATTCGCAGTTCGTAATCTAACTCCTCTACAAGAAGCCGATCGATATCCATACTGAATGATTATGACAAGAAAACCCAGTAGAAAATTGACAGATAATAAATAATAAAAGCGCGCGACGCGAAGGCACACGAGGGACGCAACGTGCAAAACTTTGATAACTAATCACGATCAAAGAATGTCTTACTACTAAATTTAGAAAAACAAAACGCGGGCTACCAGCGTACAATCGCAAGAAGTTCTCCAGGCACTTATCAAATAATCCAGAAGCAAAAAAAATTGAACGCGGTCCAATAGCAATAACCTCCGAACCAGAGCACAATTACATAAATTTGCAATATTTAAAATAATGGGTTAGGTTCATGCACAAATCTTAATAACTAATGGAATAAATATAGCTTAAAATACTGTTAGTACAACGCATGCAATATTATCACTAAATATTTAAATCGGCGCAAAACATCCTAACAATTCGAATGCAAAAGAAATGGTTCGCTAGCTACGGTTATCACATTAAATGGCAAAATTTGGAAACGCCAAAGCGCACTTAACAAAAACAGGCCCCACGTTGGGCGCCAAATCCTTCTTGTTAGGCCTTTATGATGTAAGATTCTGGGCAATCTTTCCAAGCAGCATCAAACAATACAAAAGGTACACTTGGGTGCAATTTGCCGGCCGCCGGCTCAATCGGTAGTAGGGGGCGGGATTGATGTCGGTAGAGTTAATGAAGTAAACAAAATGCCCAGCGCCAACAATTTTTTGAAGGTACGACAATTGCACCCCGGTGAACTGTGGAGAAATTGTAAACTCGGTACCTAGCAGATAATACTCCCTGCAAGATGGCTCCGATAAAACAACCGGACCGTAGCTAACACAAATCATATGCAGATAATTTAAAATAGTTTAATTTCATGCAAAAATAAGCTATAACATTTTTACATTGACAATCTTAATTCTAGCATGAAATGAAGGATGAGAGCCGCCTTAATTAAGTAACACATGCACTAAATGTACTTACAGTTTGGACAAACATATACGTTACAACAAGTTAAAAATGGGCCACTTCGTCAGCGGCTCGCTGCGACAGACGTAAAGCTCTGGATCTGGGCGTCGTTGCGTTAGTGGTTCGGCGTCGGCCAAGAACGTTTTGCGGTCGTCGGTGGCCTAGGGGGCCGGCAATAACAACGCCGCTCCCACAGGTCGAAAGGCCAAACCTCGGGACTAATTACGGTACCCTCTTGTGCCCTAATTGTGCGCCGGCGACAAGGAGAAGCGGGCCCGTGAAGGCTCGACAAATCGCCTCGCGGAACGTTGCGGCACGTGGCCCGGCAGGTCCAGCGACTCCAGAGCGAAAACGCAAATTGCGGCAAACACGGCTCGAAGGCGAAATGTTGCCTAGTACGTCTTGCTGTAAGAGGGAAAACAGGGCTCTAATAGAACACGCACGGCCAGGCCTCTCAGCGTGAAATAGCTACTCACCCCAGATGGTTTTTGGGCGCAGAAAAGGAACAGCTCGAAATATGCTAACACCAAATAGATCCGCCTTAGCGAAGGAAACCAAAGTCCTTAATTGCGTTCGGGGGGCTTCATCCACGAAAACGTGAGGGCATTCCTAAGTTCACGTCTCCAACTCGACCAAATAGCCCTAAATAAGCATCCCCGAACTAGTGAATAGCACTAAAGAACTGCTCGCTTCGAAAGCTGGCGAAGAAGACGCGTAGCGAGTCTCGGCCTGCTAATGGTTTTTCCAGATAAAAGCTATCGCCAGAAGACACGGCCGAACGCCAATGCGCAACGCGCGGGAAAATAGCGTTCAAATTCAAAATTATGGCAGGCGGCGCATTCTGCACGTAACACGGTGAAAATTGTTTATTTTACTTTCTCTCCCTTGGTGGAGAAAATCAACTTCACGACCTAAAAATAGACCAATAACGGTGCGTTCTCAGACTAGCAGTGCAAAAAATATTGCACTACTAGTCTCAGAACGCACCGTTATTGGTCTATCTTTAGGTCGTGAAGTTGATTTTCTCCACCAAGGGAGAGAAAGTAAAATAAACAATTTTTACCGTGGTAACTGATGAATTGCTAAGTTACCAAATACGACTATTTTAATTTTGACGTTTTAAAGAGCTGTATTGTCAGGTTGACAGTTAAAATATTTCCGAAATTTGTTGGGAATTTAGGTATTAAGCCGTTTGGTAATGCAAAAAATAGTATATACACCACGGTAGCGAATCGTCTTATAACCTTCGCGCTTCAGATACTTCGCGCTGCGCGCTCAGTATCTAATATGCGCTCAGGTTATAATACTGCGCTTCGCTACCTTGATGTATAATATACTATTATTTGCAGCTCGATTTGTTTGAATTAACCTAGCTGAAAGTCATCTCCATGAAAATAACATCAAATTGACAAAAGATATGTATTGCGTTGCCTAGTGAAGTTACTATAGTATAATCGATTTTGTATAATCAGTTATAATATCACAAGAGCATCGAAAATAATCGATTATTTTCCGAGTAACGAGACGTAATCTGCGAAAAACCACGAGAGCGCAGCTCGAGTGGTATTTTAAGGATTACGTCGAGTTACGAGTGAAAAATAATCATTATTTTCGATTGCTCGAGTGGTATTCGTTACGATTATATAATGAATAGACCGATAATAATAAATTATTTTATTTCTTAGGTTGGCACTGTTTGTGTTAGTGGCACTGTTTATGTCGGTGGCACTGTAAGTCTATGTCAAATTCGACGTTATCAGGTTAGGTTTTGCGTCAGTTTGTGTCAAAACTGATGGAAAACCTAACCTGCTAACCTCGAATTTGCAATAGACAGTTATTACATCATGGCTCTAGATTATTATTATCCATTATTTTTGCTTTGTTGGACCCACGGAAACACCGAAGTGATTATACCACGTCGTCAAGGGTATATCCGTTTATCTATACCTTGTAACTAAGTAAAATTCTCAATTACTATTGGCCAAATTTATAATGAGTTGTATAATCGAAATTATACAAGATAACTAAATCCAGCCTTTTGATTAGTTGAAATCTCTACGAATAAAATAATCATAAGTAAAGTCCATTTTTTTCTAGAATAATTTTCAAGGTCAACTTCTAGGGGATAAGTTGCATTCCTGCAGGGTCCCTAGTTTTAATAATGTTGGTACATAGATTTTTAGTTCTTTTTTTCCACTAAAAAAATGATTTGTCATTTTGATAGATATGTCATAATAGTGGGTAAAACGAACAGCATAGTAAAATATTGCAAATTTATTAATTATTAAACTTACAATATTTGAAAATAAACATAATGAACGTTTGATTCCATGTAAAAAAATGAAATTTGTCAAGAGTTCAAATCAAAAAACTTTGACATTCAAAATTGACACATAACCATAATTTTGAAAAAGTTCTACCAACACGAGGTATAAAAATTTCCTAGCGTTTTACTCACATATCTACCAACATTGTAACACTTTGACAGTTATTATAGAAAAAAAACGTACTTTAGGTCAAGACCGGTGTTGATTGCGGTCGATAGCGTGCACAAGTTTGTAGTTATGTTATAATAATGTAATAAAGACCAATTAAAACTGCTCCATTATTTAATTGCTAATATACTCGATAAGATATTTTTTCAGATGAGGCCTGGGTGCACTTGAATGGTTACCTTAATGCACAAAATATGCGTATGTGGAGAACCGAAAACCCTCATTACTTGAGAGAAGCAACGATGCGTCCTGTTAAAATAGGGTTCTGATTAGCAGTAAGTCGTAGAAGAATAATAGGCCCAATATTTTTGAAGAGACTATAAATGCTGTAAACTATCGGAACATTATCTTAGAACCGTTTATAAATGAACTCACGGCGACGAGTTGCAAACCGGATATTTTCAACAGGATTCTGCGCGTCCGCACGTTGCTCATGTTACTTTAAATTATTTATTTCCTCTTGACTTGTTAAACGGTCATTACTGTCGTTTGAACTGACTCGGTAAATGAGTCTTTACAGGCCAGGTGCCTGTAAAATGCAGCCATTGCGACTTTACTAACCCCTTGTTTTCTAATAATGACATGCTTCATTAATCACAAATATTAATTTTTAGAATGTTCCCCAAGAGGAAATAAAACGTACGCCCTTGCAATTAGCCTTTATTGGGGCTCACCGGATTACAGGGCTTGCTCCTACGTCGCTCTCCCTGCAAATTATCCGGCTCGCCAATAAAAGCTAATTTACTAAGCTTGCCACGTAATAGTTATTTATTTTCTCTTGACTTGTTAAGCGATCATTACTGCCGTCTGAACTGACTCGGTAAATGAATCTTTACAGGCCAGGTGCCTGTAAAATGTTGCCATCGCGACTTTACAAGCACCTTGTTTTCTAATAATCACATCCTTCATTAATCACTAATATTAACTTTCAGGATGTTCCCCAAGAGAAAATAAAACGTTGTACGCGGCTCGGTTGCAATTAGCCTTTATTGGGGCTCACCGGATTACAGGCAGTGTTGAATTCAGACCTTTTGCCCCGGGGGGGGGGGGGGGGAATAAAACTTCTGGTGGGGGTATTAACTTTTTTATTAAAATACAGAGATACATACTACAGATATACATAGTGCTTACTTAATTTAAAGACAGATGCGGAATTAGATGAAAATAATTATTTCATTTCGGTAAGTAATCTAATTCTGCGTGGTTTCTGTTTGGCGTATAAATCTATCACTTCTTCAGTTAGGTTACTACTCAGCTCTTCCGACCCTTCAATGCTAATTTTCATACATGCATTGAGTGTTTCTTGCCCCATTCGATTTCGAAGCTTCGTACATATACGATTCACTGTACTGAATGATCTTTCCACACTAGCAGTTGTAACTGGAATGCACCATATCCGAATGCACAAATCTTTTAAACTTTCATACCCAATATTTGATTCCAGAATGTAAGCAATCACATTGTTACTGTTTTTTTTTTCGCAATGTTTAAAACGTACTTAAAAGAACGAATATCTGCCCAAACTGCGTCGATGTCGTTAACCTTATATTATAAGAGCTGATGTCGGTGTCCGGTCGTCGGTCGCCGGTCGCCGGCCGCCGGCCGACCGTCCGACCGTAAGTAGGCGCGCGCAGCCTGAACGGCCTGCATACTAGCAAGTGGCGCGCCCGCACAAATGGCGAGACCGCATTTCTACTGTTAACGGTGGCGAGGCCGGACGTCGCGTCGGCTGGCTGCCGCCTTGAGCACGCATTGTTATTGTTGACCGTTTCGTACACGGCCAGACGTAGGCTGGCCAACGCGTTCTAGTGTTAAGATAAGAACATAACTTGCTCACATCATCAATGGTCAAAGTGTTGAACGACTCCATCAACTCAAATTTGGAGCACAAACTTATTAGGGTAACTGCTGTATCACTCAATCGTGTTTTCATTTGATCTACCATTGTATCGACAAACTTCTTAACCGACTTTATCGTTGTGGTTTTGGGTTCATTTTCAATAATTTTCCGCGAAGTGGAAGCTTTTTCAATTAGCTTCTCACAATTCTGGAATAATTCGCTCTCTTTATTGAAATGAACGCATTGCCAAGCAATATTTTCTAAACGGTCGTAAGTCGCTGATATTAATGTAGGCAAACTAGAAAGCATTAAACTCTCTCTTTACAAAACTTTACTTAAGTTGCTAACTGTAAATAACGCTTCATCCAAAACACATAGGGTGATGAGAAAACTGGATTTCTCCATTTCCAGCAAAATTCCTCCAGCACACGTAACACATTTTTACAGCATGCACTGATCTTTAATTACTAAGCCAGCGCACATCAATCGACTCTGGAATTTTTAAGATGGGTTCGTCTAATATTGCTTGGATATCATGTAGCACTCTTTCGCGTTTAGATGATTTATGGAATAATAGTAGTAGTCGGACCCTTAAACTAGAGCAATCTGTCAATCAAACGATTACATTGATTGATCTAATTAATTCCGCGGTTTGACCCAATTAATTTCGCGGTTTGCTCTAATTAATTTTCATATGTGCTACTGATTAAATTACGCATTAGCTTCTGATTAAATTACGCGGCGGCCATTTTTAATTTACTTCCGGAATTACGCGGCGGCCATTTTATTTTCGCGCGAATATTTGAATTTGAAATTTTTCAGATTTTTTTCTAAGTTCAATTTTTTGAATTTAAACTTCCCGGGTGTCGGCCATCTTTGTTTTCTGCGTGCGCACTTCTCTCGAATGCCAGTTTTAATTTCAATTTAGCGCCTGTTTTTGAATTTGATTACTTCACGCCGAAGTCTTCCGTCTCACTCTTCGCAACTGTTCTCTCTAGCTCGCATTTATTTAATTTAAAAAAGCTTTCTGCGACGACCTAGGCCGGATTCGAACCAGCAACCACAGTATTACGAGTCTAAGGGTTAAGCACCTGAGCTACCCTGACAGCGTACCTGAATGCGGTTAAAACTTTAACAGTTGCGTACCGTTTCGGCGCCCTGTTTAACTAATGAATTTCAAATGTACATCGCTGTTTATGAACATAGATATTTTTTTAAAATTATTCTCAGTTTTACTAGAGCAAATACATTTTGTTCCTCGAAGAAATTTCAAAAAGAGGCCAGTTTAAAACCGTTTAATAGATGTGGCTATCGGAAACCCATTTCACTGCTTTGACATACTGCCAGACTGTAAAACAAACTATTTTTTCAAAAATATAAATTATAATAATGGAACTGTGTAGCCTATAGTGTTTAAAGGTTGACACATTTTTTTTTAAATTGGATTTGTAACTGGTTTTCGTGGAAATAATTCTTTTATTTAATATTGTGAGTGAGGCGCATGAATGGATTATCGATATTTCCATTGTCCCTACCTACTATATAACTGGAAATTTTCGCTCGACCGTCGAAATTTGAAAGCTATTATTTTTATAATTTGCCCCAACAGAACGTATGCTATCTCACACAATCTTCATTGGTTTCTATAACTTTCTTTTTTTCACTCGTAGTACCGTGATACTGATTAAATTACGCATTAGCTTCTGATTAAATTACGCGGCGGTCATTTTCAATTTTCGCGCGTTCCCTTTTTAAAACAGGTCGAGACATGTGTTTGTGACTAACAGTGCTTTGTCCGTCAGAGGCTGCACTGTAAACGCAGGCATAATTACTTCCCGAGGCTGGCTTTGTATTGGTCATCCGCTACGAACTTTAGCCACGCTGCAGTTCTCGGCCACAATTATATATACCAGCAATAAGATAACTCGTATTCCCTGAGTAAGAAAGAGATAAACATAGTAGCAAATATTCGAGAAGGCTTGACTCTTAATTTTAATTATGACATTTGTCAACTAAACATGCCTACTAATATAATTTTTTGTATGGCTCTCTTTCTTACTCAAGCGTTGTATTTGCTTGTTCATGTTATCTCATTGCTGTTATAGATAATTATGGCCCAACAGTATATCCAAACGTACACTTTTTCAAATTTTTTGAGAACTCATGCTAGCTCAGTTTCAAATTCTCTACAAAAACAGTATTTTTATTCAACTCTCATTGAAAAATCGCAATTTTGTTGAAAAAATGTTCTGTCACCATCATTTCGATAAACAAAATTTCAGTTATGTAGAATCGTTGTTCATTTTTATTACGAAGTTCTTGTACTTTTGATGGAAATATATGTATGTTGACCACAAATTAACATAATTTTGAATAAAAACAAGCAATTTCGTTTAAAAAAATGTTCTGACACCATCAAAACACGCTATTTCATTGAAAAATCTTCTCCCGCAAGCATTTTGATAAACAAAATTTCAGTTACGTAGACTCATTGTTCATTTTTATTACGAAAATTAACTCAAAGTTGAACAAAAATCACGAATTACACATCATCTCACATAAATTTTTGCAAAAATCGACATCATCTCACATAAATTATACAAAAAATGACATTTTAATGTAATACACGATGAAAATTTGTTACGTTAAAATGGCGCTTTCGTTAGATTTATCGCTTCACTCTGATTTTTTTGTAACTTCATGGGAAGCGCTCTCCGAATTGTAACTCTGTGGGTAGATTCAAATTCCGCGCGCTCCTGAGTTAGGAACTTTTGTTCGCTGATAGGGACATGGTTCCGTTCCCCGATAAGTTTTTGTTTTCTTTGGCGAGTTTCCGGGTTACGAGCGTTATTCTGGGGCCTTAGCTGTTGGAAATTTGGTGCCGTTCGTAGCCGCTACCATCTTCGAAGTCGTTCAAGAGGTTAATTTAGTTATGTTTGGAAAATAAACGCCCTCGGCGGATTCTCCTCTTGACGACGTAGTTTTGGGCGAATTACAATCGCCGCGTCTGTTTTGGTGGATTCTTTTTGATGGTAGCACCTCTTGCACGCCCATACGGGGTAAGTCTTTATCGGCATTCTAGTGCTTTGCTTAGGGTTCAATTTTGTTGTCAGCTTGACGTGCCGAGCTACAATCCACGATCCGGAATTTGGCAGCTGAGGGATTCTTCCTCCGGCGACCTCGTTTAAGGCCGCCTTGGCTAATCAGGGCCCCATCGTTATGCTGGGCTATTAACCGCTGGTGTCGAAAAGCAGAGCTTCCGTGAATCTCATGAAAGCACACCTAACACTAGGGACACCCATCAAGCCCCCTTTGCGAGCCATGTTGAGCCTATGAATTAAACTGCCCCAGGCCACGGATCTACTTTCAACTACCTGTACCAGCTAGGCGATAACTTGGACACTAGCCGAAAGTAAAGGCCCATGCCAATGTGTGTACGTCCAGGTATTTTTAGTGTGTAACTGTAAATTATTGAGAGGCTTTTCCTCCGATTGTATCCTGCATTTTCCATGAAAATTTAAGTATTACTTGCTGTAGACCCTATTGGGTCATTTGTCGACTTCTCCGAGCCAAAGATTATAATTAAACTGTGATACTTGAGAACTATATGTAGTTTCTTTCAATGTTGCCGTATACCTTTCTTTTGCAGCTATAGTTCTTAGCCCATTGTAAGAACTCAGTCTGCGAATCGTCTGATTAAGCATTTGAGATACCTGGTTGATTGTCTCTCTTGATTCGCTGGCGCCCTCCCGGTTTCCTTCATTTAATTCACTGCACGCCGTCTTCGACTTGAGCTAGACGTGCCCTCCAGGTATCCGCTTTTGCTTATTTTAGTTGAGAAATATAGCCAGCGAATTAACTTGTTAAATCATCGTAACAAATTTAATAAAAATCACCCAATTACACATCATCTCGCATACATTTTTACAAAAATCGACATCATGTCACTTGAAATTATACAAAATATATGTATGTTGACCACAAATTAACATAAATTTGAATAAAAACACGTAATTTCGTTGAAAAATGTTCTGACCCCATCATTTCACTTAAAATTTTACAAAAACTGACATCATATCACTTGAAATTATACAAAATATATGTATGCTGCCCACAAATTAACATAAATTTGAATAAAAACACCCAATTTCGTTGAAAAAAAAATGTTCTGACACCATCATTTCACTAAAAATTTTACAAAAACTGACGATCATGTCACATAAATTATGCAAAAAATGACATTTTAATTTAACACACGATGAAAATTTAATAAAAATCACGCAATTGCGCATCATCTCACTTAAAAAATTATCACATTTCGTTTTACAAAACGATTTATAATAACGAAAATGATGTAAAACAGTTTTAGAGTTATTTCTAAGCATAATTTTGCAAATCTTTTACACTTTTTTATAAAATTATTGCACAAAATTAAAAGAAATCACAATTTTTTAAATTATATCACGCCATTATGAAATCGTAGATTGATTTTTTGAAATTTTACAAGTTGTAACTGTAAAATAACTTCAAATACTAAGATTTTAGCTTTAAATTTTGTAATTATTGCAGATTCGTGAAAACAAAAGCAGAGTAGAAATAAAAAACACAAACACTTTGTAATAAACAAATATATTGTTCTTATTTCGTATAATACTTAATAATATAAAAATAAATGTACAGCTGAATGTCTTATTTTCTAAAAATTCGCTAGCAATTTACAAAACTGTAGTTTGAGGTACGTCACACAGCAGACAGGTTAGTTCCTGTAAAATTCAGCGATGACGAATCACAAGAAATAATAATAATAAAATGTCAGCTGAGGGGCAACACCTTCGATAAATATATATCAAATCCGATTTAGAAATTTGTATATGGCTTAATTTATATAAAATATTGTAAGCAATTGCAAATAGAAGGCTTTTAAACTATATGTTTTCTTTCTTAATTATGCAGAGAGTGCTCGTTTATACAGGGTGGCAGGTTGGCCGAATGGTTAAGGCGTCAGATTTAAGCTCTGATCTCGAGAGAAAATACGGGATCGATTGCCGTACCTGCCATATATTTTTTTTATATATTTATTATGAAAGTCTTGATTTTAAGTTAGTTTACTCATGACGGCTCTACCAGAACAAACGGCTGAGCTCCTTTTTCGACTAAAATGGACCAAGCGCGGAAGATGTTGGTTGTATCGCCGGAATTTGTCCAACGCCTTAAGTCTGGCGATAATGCGGAGAAAAATATATTATCTCAGCTTGATGGCGAAATGCAAAACGTTTTAAAGTCCAAATTAACTGATCACGATAAATGGGGGCAGTACAACCAAGTGTTACAAAGGTACCTTCATTTCACAAACCAGGCACGGCAACCAATCAAAATACCTATTGAAACAAGCAGTAACAGCCTATCAAATGCCGTTATTTTATCTACACTTCCCAAAACTTTTAAGAAAAAAGCTGAAGTTTTCCTACGCATTTTGAGTGCCTCAAACGATGTGAGCTGGGATCACAAGAGTACCGTTACTATAAAGGGTGAAATTTTACCGGCGTCTAACATAGTCGATTTAGTTCACGACACTCTGAGGCCTCGAAAAACTATTAATCCCAAAGCGCAACTGAATCAAAACTGCAAGCACCCGGCATTGAGAAAGTTCAGGACAAACTAAACTTCAATTACGGAAAAGGATAGTTTACAAAGTTGTTTAAAATGAACAAACTTTAGTTTAGCCTGACTTTATGGAATTTACATGTTTAGGTACATTTTCCTTTAATAGCACTTTGCCGTAGGCTTTTAGAAAACGCAGCGTGTAAATGTAAAATTCCATGTCAGTTAAAATTGTTAGGAGTAATTATTAACTTCTAATACCACTAATACTACTTTTAATCAAAAGTAAAAATAGTAGTATAACTAAAACTTCTTTCTAAAAGCAGAAAACGTAAGAAAAGATTTAAGCTGCAAAAGATCCATATGAAAAACAGTTTTTTTAACTAAAACGTAGGAAAAGATTTAAAAAACAAAAGATCCATATGAAAAGAGTTTTTTTAACTAAAACGTAAAAAAATATTTAAAAACACATAAGTAATCCATATGAAAAAGGAGGTCCTTTACAGGAAAACGTAAGAAGGGATTTAAAAAAACAAAATATACACATGCAAAAAGAGGTTTTTTGCAGGAAAAGATCAACAAAGATTTAAAAAGCAAAAGAACCACATGAAAAAAGAAGTTTTTTACGAGAAAACGTAATAAAACGAATTATGTGTACGAAAAAAGAGTGCAAATAGAAACAGATTTAAAGTCAGGGATTCTAGTTAAAAAAAAATTAATTAAATTTCCGCAGAGAATAAGCAGCCGTACGCGTGGCAATAAGTCACGTTGGTGACCAACAAACTAAGAAGTAGTAGGTGATCGCACCCACGAGTTTTAAAACCAAATCTAAAAATATCGAGCGCGCCCAAGGTCCGAAAACTGCATTAAATCCAAACGGCCGGATGTTATGTACAAGATGAAACACGAAACTCGCCGGCGAATTCCGAGAACTCGGCTGCAGAAAGAGAGAGAGAGAGAGATAGAAGAGAGAGACAGAGACCGAACGGTTTTATTCGAGTAGCAAGGAGCAGCTGATGTACGCGGGTCCGGGGCACTAAAAAAGAAGACGAGATTTTCATGCGCGAGCGACAGAGAAAGAAATACTGCGACGAGCGTTAGGCGGGTAGGTAGCGAGTTCGAAGCCGGTTCGGGGCAAGTTTTTTAAAAATCATTCAAGGTGCGTATGCACATACCTAAGCCGTGCCATCTCGAAAACCGAAATTGGGCGTCGTAGGAGCTTTCCCTTTGACAAATTCTATAGAATGGGCAACGTCCACTTCAAACAGTTTTAAATATCGAGCAGGCCAACAGCCGAAGTCCGAGAATTGCGAAAGTTGTGAGCGTAAGCAAAACAAACGGCGCCGTATGTTATACCAAAGACCATATAATTCTGAATCATTGTAATTCCTATCTATCTGACGAATTTCTGTCATTTCAATAAAAGTAGCAAGTTTGAGCTACAATGTTAACGGAAGAAAACGAAATTATATAACACCGTATTAAATGTTTTAAACCTGGCAACAACGCTAATCGATTTAGTCGAAGCAATCTTTAGAATGGTTTGTTTCTGGAATACCTTGACTGGTTGCCTACTCCACAGAGGGCCTAAAACTGCAATCCTGGTGGAGGAGTAATTTCGCGGTATACGCAGGTAAACCTCGGGGCTGAAGTTCTTCATGTTATATGTTCTTTGATCATTCTTAGCATCTCTAGAACCGACTATTAGAAATATACGGCCATTTAGTTAAAATTCAGAATTGTATGTGTGAAACTATCAGTCGTAACATGTTACAAAATATGTAAAAAGGCCACATTTATCACACATGCCTTGTAAAAAGTAATCCAAGTGGAGATGTTATATTTAAGAGCAGCAATAGGAATAACAATAGACCGGTAAAGAAAGTATTGGAAACGAGGACATTAAGCAGAAGAAATGTGGGATGTCATTGACAAAACATTGAAGAAAAAGAATGTAGATGGACAAGAAACCAGAGCATTAGCATGCTACAAGGAGGAATGGAACAAGTTTTTTTGTTCAAATATGCTTATATCCTGATACCTTGCCCTTGTGGAAGGGAAATTGATGAAAATACTACCTACATAGTTTGTTAATTGTTCTGGCAAAAAAAACACATTATTGCAATAACAATTTATTTTAAATACCATAAAAAATATTTACACCATAACAACAAAACTAAAACATTCACTCTAGGTACTACCTCTTTAGAACATCAATAAATGTTTCTCTAGGCAAAGAAATATTGGCAACCATCCTCATTCGTTTCTTTCCAGAGGCTTGCTGCGCAAGCAATTTCATTCTTCTAGTAATATCCCCACCATACTGAAAATTGTAAATTCTCATTTGCTTATTTCATATTAACACTAAAAACCTACAAGTTTAGCAGTAACATCTTTCCTATAAGCCTTCAGAGTTTCTCTAGCCACAACTTTCCCATTGACGGATGCTTGAATTGCAATTTGTATCATTTGCCGTGGAATGATATCTTTTAAACGTGCAACCATTCTGCGTCCAATAATTTCAGCTCTACTGGAATGTACAATGTTGCTCAATTCATCTACCGGAGTGCCATTTAATAGAATTTGTAACTAAAATATTATCACAATGTATAATAAATTTTACTAAAGATCTTAACAATACTTTGACTAAGTAACTCAGTTGAAATCCTCTATCCTCGTAATCGAAACTTGCATAACCTGATGAGATTGTTTTGAGAGTGTCGTGAAAGTCCAATACAATTTCACATAAGGGTAGGTCGAACTGCAGCATAACTCTTTCATTGTCAATGTTCGTTGCACTTTTTTGCACACCCCGTTTTTCTATACACAACGATAAAATAGGACCCGTGTAATGATGGTACCTAGAATGCAATATTTAAATTTTAAAAATGTTTTCATGTCTTAGTTTTTACCTAAAACCATGGGTTCATAATATTCATCAACTTTCAATGGCTCTGGAAAATGTACAGGGTTTGTGATATACAGCTCAGTTCCTGACTTTAAAGTTTGTTTTGTTTCCTTCAATTTTATTTTGTAAGTTATTGACGGCGCCGTCAGAATTGGTTCAGCATCATATTCTTGTTGCAGCCTTTGACTGAATACCTCCAGATGTAGTAAACCCAAGAATCCTAAACGCCATCCTTGTCCTAAAGCCGGGCTACAAAATAAAACAATGTAAAGTCGGGTCTCCACATTTGTAAGAGTTAGAGTCGCAGTGCCATCACAAATGTACAAAAACCTGCGTACATAAATCACACAAGTAGAGACACTCATGCCAAATGGTGAAACCTGTCTAGAGTGCCATGGACAGCAACTGGGGAGGTATTTCTAAGCTTGACCACCAGATGGCAAAACGAGTCCCAACTTAAGGTCACTAAATCACGTCAGCTAACGTGATTTATTGACTTTATTCCAACCTAGAGTTCTTGCATATTAATAATAAGATGATTTTAATATTATACAGGAACTATCCCAACGTTAATGTGGTTAAGATCACTAGATCAACACACTAAAGTGTAAGGTACCGCTATTAGTGATTTTTTATATCTATCCTTGTCGCATAATTTTCTCCAACTGGGGATAAAAACAAAATCTAATAATTTGACTTTATAGCAGTGCCACTACACCCAAAAGAAAATCCCCAAAATCTAGTGTCTTCCCTATTGCATTTGGGAAATTTGTATTTGTTATCTTTATCTCACAATTTTCTCACATTCTCATGCGAGGAATGGAATGTCGATACCTTACACTTGGTGTATTAATCTAGTGACCTTAAATATGGTAAGGTAGTCGCACCATCTGTTGGTAATATCGGAAAGTACCTCCCCCCCATCCAGAAGCTGTTCAAGGTCATTCAAATCAGTAACATCAAAGGAACCGACAGTGAGTGCCTCTACTTATTTTATTTATGTACGCTGGAAAAACCATGTATATCTCTAGGTTCTACAAACTTGTTATTTCTTTTTTTAATGATACTGCTCGAAAAAAATAAAGTTTTGAAATAGCCTTAACTCGAATCAGGTAATATCAAATTGTTACCGCACGAAAACGATACCACGACATAAAAATCCAGCCCCTCAAGCGTGCAAAACAAAATCATACGCTCGAGAGCCGTACTTGCTATCCACGACACGATAAGACCACATGATCGGGAAATAAACCGACAATACAAGACGACAATACAAGACCCTAACCCTATTAAGATGGCCGCAACAGAAAGGGTTGCTCCACCTAGAAACTCAGCAGCGTGGGCGGGTTCTTTACGACCTTCGAGTTAGGCCTGTACTCCGATACGAGAGGTAAATGATGTTAAATAACGGAACGCCACCATTTTCTTGACTAAATCGGGAAAAACAACATCAGCAACACAGGTGCGATTACTTTGAAAATTGAAGTGAGTAAAGTCACCTTGCTACTTTTAGCTTGGCAGAGTTCGGTTGGCGAGTTACATACAATATCGACTTACCTTACAACAATAACTTAATGAAGCAGCTGTTCAACTCCTTACAACTGAAACAGTACACACAAAAAAACGCATGCAAGTAACAAGAACACAAATGAAAAACATAAATACTTGACAATGAACTCTATTGAGATAAAGAAAATATATGTAGGTGACAATGAATATGAAATTGACTAGTTAAATTTAAAAATGCTCAAAAGGATTAGTTGGGTTAGATTGCGCAACACGTTAACTTAATTACAAACATTAAACTTGATTGCAAATACATTAATGTGGCTCAAGGCAAACGAAACTGCCACAAGTTACGTTACACAAACAAACAAATACGACAATTCATCAAATTTAGCTAATAGCAAATAGCATCGTTAACAACAATAAATGCGCTGAATTGTTCAACACTCGACGACGTAGCGAACACTTTTTGTTATACACAGTAAAACTAATTTACAAAAACTTGTTACCTGAAGAAGATCAGCTGGCTGCATAATTACGTGCGGCACTGTACGTAATCACCTTTCCATACAAACTGCCTTAAAGATGCCTGAAGAAACGGAACAACGGCGAAATCGCAAGGGTGAACGTGGTGCAGAACACAACCTCGATGGTGTAGACGATAAGGGGTTGGCCAGATGAATTAGAATCCCCCGAAGGACAAAAAACGACGTAACGACACTTCCAATACAGGAACCACAGGGCAACGTGCGAGATTTAAACAACACGACGTCATACTTAAATTAGCGTTGGTTCTATGAAGAGCTAGTTAAAATCCGCGACAGCGATAATTTTGGAGTCTCGCAACCCCACGAAAAGAACTCTCGACCACAATAACTTAACTTGCTTCAACTGCACCCCAAACGGTTAATGTTCACAGCACGAAGAACGCTTAGGATTTCTCACGTAACGAAACAGTTCTATTACTTAAGAAGGCACTCCGGTAAATTCAACAGGTTCTCAAAAGGCACAATTCACGGAACACATTACTTGAAGCGGAATTACAAGAGTCCCCCCCCCCCCCCGGTCGCAAAGCGACGCGGACCGGGGGTTAAAAATCAAATACGTTTGTTCTAGTTCAAGGACCGGTAGGAAGTGACGCTTAATTCACAGATTCGAAATTCAACTGCCGTTGACGCAAGCGCGTGACTACGCTCCGTCCTTGTTCAACTCGTTAGGTTTAAGAATATGACGGATCGAAATGATGAAACAACTTTACTTAACCAGGGGGTTCACACGTAAAATTACAACCGCCTGTTCGGCGTCAAGAACCACTTAATACGTGATAATGGCAAGATGACATCATTCATGCAGAATTCAACGGCCGAACAAAGGTCCTTTGTCAAGCGGCTTAGTGAGAATTTGCGAACGAAGAAACTGTACTGCTTGCAGCAGGTCAAGTTTTAATAACATTTCCAAGCTAAAGATTTGGACTTAAATGAATCGGAAACAACTTTCGTATGGGAAATAGATATTGAATACATTACTAAATTGCGAATTTTTACTACATTATTCGGGAAAGATACTAAAATCTGAGTAAATAGCTAAGCTTGTCAAATGGTTCTACCAAATATAAGAAAAACGCAAATTGCAAATTATAACCGTTATTAATAAAAAAATAGGTACTTATAGGTATGTGATTAAGTTAAAAATTATAAAAACCAAATATTATATGTTTTTAATATGATATGTTATGTGCTATTCCACGGACATAATCATATATATTTCTGTCATGTCCATAATTATTCACTAATCTTAAAAGTCTCTGTGCACTATCACGATATATTCTTCGACTTATGGTGTGTTGTTGACCGCTGACATATTGTTCTATGCGTAATTCGTTCAAACTCTGCTCCCTCTTTAATGCCGAAATAAATTTCCAGATGTTAAGACCACATAAATTCGAGCAAAACATTTTCGATAAATTGCGGGTCGAGGAACTTGTATTTCGAGAAAAGTTACATTCGAGCAATTTTATTTTCGAGCAATTGATTTCGAGCAATTGATTTCGAGCAATTGATTTCGAGCAATTGATTTCGAGCAATTGCATTCAAGTAATTTGCAGGAGACGTAACTACCTATCGGTAATACTCCAGCTTACTCATTAAAATGATGATTTGTTAGTTTTTTTAATCGATTCAAGCAATAGTCACGCAAAATATATTGCGTGCATAGTTTCTTGCTTCGATAATACTGACCAGCTTCGCTGTCGGGCGCATTTTCTAAACAATCCAGCGATCGTGCAATCTGACCAGCATTATCGGCAAGTCACTATGCACTTATTACATTACTGTTGAGAAAACACCAGTAAGTGGCGTCATTGCACCGACGGCAGTCATTAACTGTCAATCGTTAATAACGTTTATTTGTTTTAGAAAAGGACCACAACATGATGAAATTGGTAATTACATCAAAGACAGCCTCTTAATGGTGAGGCACTAACACCCCATGAAGAAGCTTGGCCTGCAAGGCGGAAGGTCAGAGCTTCCGTATCCTCGCTATCACACCCGGCTGTCGCGTGTCAAATTCATGACACGTGGTGATGTGGTGAGAATCACGCATTAGACAACCGCATTATTACCCATTGTTCTTTCGAACGCAGGTCCCCAATTATTTAAAGCGACCTCGTAGGCCGCCCGCCAGGCATCGATCTGGGATTTGAACTTCAGACTTTCGCACCGCAGTCCAATGCTCTAACCATTGAGCTACGCTGGAGCTGAGACAGCCTCTTATTACACTGTTATCTTTTGTGAATTCTTCTTCTTCTTCTTCTTCATTAGCCTTTCATCGTCCATCCTTGGACATAGGCCTCATCCAATTCATGCCAATGTTTTCGGTTCTGAGCTGTTCTCATCCGTACAAAGCCAGCTACTCTTTTCAGGTCATCGGTCCATCTCATTTGAGGTTTTCCTCTGTTCCTTTTACCCATTTAGGGTCTCCATCTTTGTATCACAGCATCCCATCTTTCATCATTCTGCCTTGCATTGTGGCCTGCAAAGCTCCACTTCAGTTTTGCTACATGTTCATCAACATCTTTTACTTTTGTTTTTTGTCGGATCCAGATGTTAGTTTTCCTGTCTTTCAAACTGATATGCAACACAGATCTTTCAATTGCTTTTTGTGTCTTAACGAGCTTGTCAATATTTGCTTTGGTGAAGGTCCATGTCTGGCAGCCGTAGGATAGTACTGGCAGCACACACTGATCAAAAACTCGAGTTTTTAAATATTGTGGTAGTGTATTGCTTTTGAGAATGTATTTTAGTTTTCCGAAGTTTGCCCACGAGAGTCTTGTTCTTCTTTTAATTTCAGCCGTTTGGTTTTCTCTGTTGAGTTTTATTACTTGTCCCAAATATACATATTCCGTTTCTTGGATCGTTGGTATTCGTCATCATTTTTATTTTTGTAATATTTACGTTTAATCCAACTTTCTCAGAGGCTTCCACTAATTGTGTCAACATGATTTGTAGGTCATCAAAATTGTCAGTGATCAGGATGATGTCATCGGCGAATCGTAAATTGTTTAGTCGTTTACCGTTGATTTCTATGCCTTTTTGTTCCCAGGGCAGAGTCTTAAAGATGTCCTCCAATGCCAACGTAAAGAGTTTTGGTGAGATTACCTCACCCTGTCTTACACCTCGGTGGATTGGTATAGGTTTCGTAGTGACCTCTAGTTTAATTGTCATACATGCTTCTGTATAGATATTATGTATTAGATCCCTGTAACGGGAGTCAATTCTACTGTTGTTTAAGGCATATTTTATCGCCCACAGTTCCATCGTGTCGAAGGCCTTTTCATAGTCGACTAAGGCCAAGTATAGTGGTAGGTGATACTCATTCGTTTTCTCTATAAGAGTTTTTACAGTTAGCAGGTGGTTGGAAGTGCTGTAACCCTTTCGGAAGCCAGTCTGTTCAACTGGTTGGTAGGCGTCCATTTTATCACTTAAACGGTTTGTAATTATTTTCATGAACAACTTATAAATTTGCAACAGCAGGGAGATTGGTCTGTAATTTGTTAATTCGCGCTTATCTCCTTTCTTGTGTAATAGGATGGTCACTGCTTCGTTACAACTGCTAAGAACCTTTCCGTAATGTAAGCAGTCATTAAATAGTTGTTTAATATTTCCCATTACTTCTTGCTCACCTTCCTTCGACATTTCTGCTATTATTTCATCCTGTCCTGGTGCCTTGTTGTTCTTCATTTCTCTTAGGGCTTTTATTATTCGTAATTTTCTATGTCAGGTAAATCCTCAGAGCTTACGTTCATAATTTTTCTTGTTAGTTGTTGTTTTATTTCCTCATCTGGAATTGTCTTAGAGCTATATAGATCTGTGTAGTACTTTTCTGTTATTGTGGTTATTTGTTGTTTACCCCTGTATTCTCTACCATCTGAACTTTTTAACGCGATTATTTGTGTTTTACCTAGTGTTGGCCTTAGGCTTTTCATTCCTTTATTATTCTGTATTACTTTTTCTATTCTTTGTTCGCTATGTTTTTTAATATCTTCTTTAATCATTTCCTTTATTGTTTTGTTTATTTCTGTAAATTCCGCTGTTTCTTTTCCCCTGTTCTATTAATTTTCGTCTTTGTTTCATCATGTCTTTTGTATTACTGCTGATTTTTTCTTCCTTTCTTCCTTTCTTTTTTGTTACTTTCAATCCCGCTTTCAAAATGGCGTTCGTTAATTTCTTATTTTTGTTGTTTATCTTTTCAGTGGTAGTTTCGTCATCTCCTTCTAGTTCTTGCTTTAATGCTTCTCTGTATTCGTTACCTTTTTCTTTAAGTATCCGTGTGTCTATGAGTGCTTTCCTTTTGGTTAGTTTTAATCTTTCTAATTTTGGATTTATATGTATTTTTGCTCTAACCAAGCGGTGGTCGCTCCCTGCGCTAAATGATTTATTACCGTAACGTCCTCAAAGATCTCTTTTCTTGTTGCCATGATGTAGTCTATCTCATTTTTGGTTGTTTTATCTGGGCTTAACCACGTCCACTTTCTTTGTGGTTTCTTTTTAAAGAAGGTGTTCATAGCGTACATGTTCTGTTGTTCCATGTATTCCATTTATTTGTCACCTCTTGGGTTTCGAGTACCATAGCCATAGTTCCCAATTTTATCTTCGTTTTCTTCTTTTTTTACGCCCAATTTGGCATTAAAATCTCCCATCAAAATTGTTAGTTTTTTAAGGTGGTTTTCAATTGCTGCTGTTATATGTTCGTAGAATAAATTGACGTAGGTGCATATACTCGAATAATTTGTATAGCACAGGTTTTATTTAATTTTAGTATTAGGAAGGCTACTCGGTCTGAAATTTCTTTATACATTTCGATGTAGGGTACTATATTTTGTTTATTAGGAATTCAACACCATTGTAAGTGTTCTCGTCATTTCCTCTATAGTATAAAGCATTTCCTGTTTGTAATATGCATTGACTTTCTCCTTTTCTTCTTATTTCGGATATACCTAGTACATCCCACCTTATTCCTTTTAATTCCTCTTCTAATTCGTATATCTTTTCTTCTGCCACATTGACCTTATGTTGTATATTCCTATGTACAGTCTTGTCTGATATTGTTGTGATTTATTTGATACTTTCTTTGTATCTATCGTGTAATCGCCTCCCCCAGAATCCGCGAGGCTGACCGTCCGAGCGGTGTGGGATTGTATAGGTAATTCAGCTTACCCACCTGGGTTATTGTAGTTTTGTTACTCGACATTTTCATTATTGGAAGGTATTTGGCCAATGAGTTACCACGCCAGCCCTGCGTCTTGGTAACTTAGTGGTGACCTATCTAACTAAGGCCGGATGTGCCTCTGTCACATTTTTGACGTAGCCCCACATTCAGTTACGTCGAAGACAACCTGACCTTCGCTAACTGCACCTGCTAACTACTGCTCATGCTGCCTGCCTGTTGGTCCGCGGGAGGTATTTTATTTTCCTCCTACCCAGCATATCTGCTGGACAGTCCCCGATCCGCCACCTGGGGACGCGCCCTCTAGGGGTTACAAGCTCCTCCGAGGGAGTGAATTACATATGTGAAATGAAATAAAAATAAATAAATAAAACGCACACAGACGAACCAAACAAACAGATAAACACTCGCAATTCAGAAATTTACAAAACTCCAGGATACACACGCCACGCTTAAACGAACAAAGCTCACAAACAAAACTGTGAAAGTAGTAAATAGCCAATGTTGCAATGTCTGTCCGCGTTTTGCGATTCAGGTAGGAAACTTTATAAGTATCGAGAAACGTATCTAGCAAACTCACCCTTATGTGGCACGCTAGTCTTCAAAGAGAAGGTTACTCCTTTACCTACGTAATGAACCCGTCCGACACAAAATCGGCTACTGCTCTTCTCTGACGTTGGTATCTTGTCATCCCAATCTTACTCTACTGAATTCTATTTCTTTATAATACTCTAAAATCGAAATTTACAATTTTTATTATGAATCATTGGCATAATCTGTGTCGATTCTTAAAAATTATATATTGTTGCACTTGTTTTCCGTATTACATTTTTTGTAAAAACTACCTAGCGAGGCTTGAACAAGATTTATTAGTAGGCGCAAAAAATAGGACTATTAATACAAACATTAAGATATTAGTTTATTACTTATTAGTCACAATATTAACGGTAATATTAGAGCAATTGATGAAATTTAAACATGGTGTTGAATTAACATCAACATTAATATTTTCATTTGACGTTTTGTGCATGTATGTAGTACTACTACTTTGTTTAACCGACTGTAAAATTTTGTCAGCTGTATCCATTTTATTTTTAACTGAATTATCAATATAGGTATCCCTCGGCAACTGACGTAGACCACCTGACACGCCTTTTCAGAGCAATGAATTTGCATTACCTTTGCTGCAAGATATTTTTCGTCAGGTGCTTTGTTAATGAATTGATTGATCTCATCTGAAGTAAATGTTCTAGCCTTTTGGCTTTGTACCCCCAGATTTACGTTTAAGATGCGCACGCAATTTCGAGTAATTTTGTATGTTGATGTTGTGATTTATGTTGAGTGTAGCTCTCAACATGAAATAATGAGTCCATAACGATGATGATTTATATTTATTAGATAATTCTCCAAAATATGCTAATATAACATTTTCAGAGAATGAATAGACATGTTTGAGACTTCGCTAATCCATAAATGCCTTGTACACCATGTATTTTTGCGAGACTTTTCGAACAATAATTTTATAGAGGTTACTTTAGCTGCTTCTAAGATTTCTGACGGGGGTAGAAGTTGTGACATAGGTATGCCAACTTGATGCTCCTGCAGTAGCAATTTTGCGATAGGCTACAACCCGTGAGTTATAAGAATTGCAATTTTGTGATTGTTTAAAACGTGTGAGTTATGCAGTCGTAACTTACTAGTGTAAGTAATTAAGAGCAGTACTTATTATAAAACGCATTTGTAATGAGTATCTTCTTTAATAGTCATGGGTAAAAAAGAGTTATTAAAGTGTGAATACAATGGAATAAATAAGAATTACGAATTAAAAAGCCTAATTGTTTCTATAGAGAATGTAATAAGGTTTCAGTGTGCCTACTAAATATTAGGGTGGATCGAAAGTAACGCCAAGGTCATGAAAAACTGTAACTCGGTCTTACTTTGATTTTTTATTTATTTTTATTATTTTGGCTCTGAAATATACCATGGAAATTCTTTCTCATATAAAACATATTTTATTTTATAGTTTGTTTGTTCTGTTTCGGTTCTTTATTGATTTAAAATCTAAAGCTGAATTTTCAAACAAAAGCCATGTTTCACGCCGTGAGTAGAGGGTCACACTGTGAACGTGTGCGTGAGTGTGATTGAAAGTGAGTTTTTAAAGCACGCTTGAAATGTGCGTAAACGTGAGCGTAAACGTAAGGCGACTTAGGAGAGCTCATAGATTTCTATAGCGGGCGAGGTGAATTTTTCTTTTGCGCCTTGAAAAATAAATGTTTAGGCAACTGTAGATACGCCACTTTGGGTTGTATGGAAATGTTGAAAGCGGATTATTTCCCTAAGTACCTTCTCTGTTAATCTACTACCTGTGACGGACCTTCTATTTATAACCCAGTTGTCCTAATGCTAGGGGTGTTCGATACCACAAACTAGGTATCGAATAACGAATAAAATTAAATATCGAATATTATTCGATATATCGAAATTCGAAGAACTATCGAATTATTCAAATAAATTAGTTATTGGAATAACCAGTTTATTGGAATAACTAACTTATTTGAATAACTAATTTATTGAATAACTAAGTTATTGGAATAACTATTAAATTATTAGAAAGTTATAAACTATTGCTCTACACCCCATGTTATTGGATTTTAGGTTTAGATAAATAATTGAACATTCACAAAACGAGTGACAAAACGAACTAAAGAAAAACATTTGTCAGTAATAAAAAGTATGCAAATCATGATACTTAAAATTAAGCAGGGCAAACACTTTATTTACAAAAAGCAGAAAAAACGTTGAACGCATGAAATTATTTTATTGGAGAACATTTTACAATTCACTAAAGGAGAAAAAACTCTGAAATCAATACGCAAGTTCGAATAAGTATTCTTTATTTAGATCAATAAACAACATTCAATTATACAGCCACAGAGATGAAATTTTTATTCATTGGCCAAAAAAATTAATTCTGCGGCGTGTAGAGCAAGAACTAACACTAACATTGCTGTTGCTGAACAGGCCCAAGACCGCTTTTTTCCTTTTTGCAGATTTTCACGAGCGTAAATTTTTTCGGTTGCGCCATTTTCATCTTCTGTATCCTCGACTGTGATTGTAACGTCTTCGCTTAAAAAGAAACAAAAATTAATGTATCACTCTACGCTTACATAACCGATGTTTTTTTAAAATAATTAGATAATATTAAATACCATTTGTTTCTTTTATTTGAAGATTCACGGACTACTACTTTGTAGTACTGAGATACGTTGGTATCCAGAAAATTTCTCGAAACACAATAATTGATAGAACACAATTGAGTGAACACGATTTATCGAAACCGCGATTTATGGAAACGTAATAATTTTTGTTAATACGATATGTCTTGCTTCTTATTCATTTTGTTGCATACGTATACATTTACTGTAAATATAGTTTGTCTCGGCTAAGAAAAAGTAAACATATTCGTATGAATCTCTGCGAGCTATGTAGCTAACTACTTTAAAATGTTCATTTATAAAACTTGTCTTTTTATTGCGTTTTAAGTTATTCTAACGTACACTGTAAAGAATGCCGAAAAACCCGGAAACTATCAATATCAAAATTGAGAAAATGTATTAGAGTAACTTTTAATACGTTTGCATCCTGTAATGTAATTGCAAAAAATTTTAACTAGAAAGTGGTGTTAATTTTTCTAAAGTGTATACAGTGTTGATTCAGATTTGAGACATAGGGATTTAAATGCGAAATTAAAGATTGCTAACCAATATTAATTCAGTCAACTTTAAATAGTTTTTCGTATTTTGAAGGAAATTGTTGGCAATATTTAAAAATGTAAAATTATGAATTAGATGCAGTTTTTAAAGGCAAACCAATTATGTATGAGCTATTTTGCTTTCAATATTTTCAATCGTTTAATTTTACAAAGCCTATGTTTCAAATCTGAATCAACACTTCGTATATGACCATATAAAATAAAAACAAATTTGGTAGTACAAAGTACATACAGCCACGAATTGATTTTAAAACTTATGTAGGTACAATTCTCTATAGGAGTTGGAAAAGACACTCGCACATTTGGAAACCGTTTCAAAGAGTAGAATTGTTGGTTGTTTTTAGTTTCCATAGCGATTTAAAATTTCATGGAAATAAAGGCTTACTTGACTCCTTATTTTGAGGAAGTAAAATATTGTTTTATTCCCGTTTGTACAAAAATATTAAAAGGATGTAACTTCTGTAAGAAGACTAGTCAGAGGACTTCGCACCTTAACACAACAATATTAAAAGGGTTCACTTATATATGGAAACCTTCAACTGCAAGCTATCTTAGTGAAATTACTAAATACCGCTTTCACACGAAAGCACAAGGGATTAAAAGATAAACGCCATGTCTAGAACCACGCTACCGTGGAGCGATACGAAAATAATTCCTCCACGTTGAGTGCGTCACAACTGATATGACGTCAACTTCTTTCGCGTGAGAGGTCCCAATATGTATTTCGAGCACTAGAAATGCACCGGCGCCGGCGACAGTTTGTTACCGTTATTACCGTTACTCTGGTGGTAAGGGGCGGTAAACAAGAGCGGCCGGCTTCTCAACCAGAGGAGAGCGTGGGTTATATACGAGACTCAAATCTTCAGCCAAAATAAAAAGAAAATACTGGCGCCAGGTAGCAGGTAACCCAGCTCTTGGCTAATCGCACATAAAGGCATACGATAAGATGCGCTACCAAACATTTCCTGAAAAGAGATACGGTAAGGGGCATAAATAAAATTCGCTGACCTAGGTAACGATTCAATATAATAAGCAAATGGTAAAGAGGTTCCACAAATATTTTACACAACAACTAATACGGAGTAATCCACACAAAATCTCAATAGGGAGATCATATCACAGTTTAATAATAGCAAATAAAGCATAAGGCTAAACTCACCACAATACTGCCAGTTACATTTATATGGGCATAAAAGCGTAGTTGACAAGCAGGCCCAAATTAAATAAATAATTATAAACGGTATGTATATGTTACAGACTAGTAGTATTAAAAAAAAGAATACAAGATTGACACTAAACTTGGCCAAATGCACTACTGAATAAACACTTAGAAAGAGTTCGAAAGCATCGTGGCTTCGACACAACTGTTAAGATTGAAAGCAAAATTTAGAATGCATGTTGAATGCAACCGAACACCCAGTATGCAAGGCTTAACTTTTATTTCATTAATAATTAATTTATACCGACGCTATCACGAGCCTACAAGATCTTGTTTTGGTTCCGTAAGGGCGAATTCACGATAATGCAAGGCAATCTGCATTAAAACGGTCCAATAATTCTCTTGCAAGGCAGGGTGCAAATAGGTAGTATTATTCAACGGTGGAATAGGTGACGATTGAAAATAAAAGGATACTTTCATGCACTTGACTTCACAACGAAATTACAATACCGTTAAAAAAATTAGTCCGAGATCGGAGGCAAAGTACAATACCGATAAAATCTAGTCCGAAATCGGAGGCGTCCCCGTACGTATAACCTAAATAGCTAAATTCCGATTAAAAAGAGCTACCGGTAAATATGATTTACAATGGCAGAATCAAATATATTCCACAAGTGAGTTTACCGCTTAAGAATACAGGTTTAAAAGCAATCGTAAGTTTATCGAGCACATTGCAGCACCGTCACGCAATTGTCTCCAGGAGGAGCTGGAGATTCAGGAGTTCGAAACGGAAATAATAATCTGACAGACCTTTGCGATGAGCTTCTCTCCGGCTGCAGTGGCGGTAAGCAGGGCCGAAGGGCTATGAGGAGGTCAAGAAACAAGCGGCCACCGAGTAGCTGTCGCAGGAGGTTTGACAGGCAATCGCCGGTGCTATCCCGTCGGGCGGCTGAGACTCGAAGGGGCCACAGTCAGCGGCGTCGACTGGCGGAGCATTGCTCGATTCGCCACCAGGTAGGCAGAGCTGCTGGCACGTTACCAAGCGAAGGAGTACTGCAAGTACGTAACCACACGGCAATACTGTAGGTATGCTCCCAGCGGGAATAGCTAAAAGGGCAAGTAGCCATAGAATCAAACTGAATAAGCTTAGAAAAACCACATACCCGTTTTAGATCTTTACGGCTGCACTTCGCCAAAGAAGTGGAAACATGTGCTTGCTAAAGCGAAATTCCCAAACGAGGTTTGGGCTAGGAGATTACCGCAAATAGCATTCCCGGGGCATATTCCAGACCATCCGCGGAATCCATAACACACCAAAAGCAACCTCCTAAGTAAGATGTGCTCGAATAGATCCAAGACGTGAATTTTCGAGACACTTGACTTTAACAGCACAAAAATGGCGAATTCCAAGATGGTTTCCAAAAACTGATAACCAAAAATCAAATTGTTGAAGGGGTCAGACTCAATATGCATAAAGTGAAGCCTACACACCAGGGGCTCTCAGGCCTGCAATTTTGATCAGATGGCTTACTTAGATTGAAATGTAGTTTTCAGAAGATCTGAATGCTCAGTATTGCTGTAAGAAAAATTAAACTTGAATAAAGATATGGCAACAGTTAATTTTAACCTAGATTAGGGCAAATAATTAGATAAATAGCTGTAAATGATTTTGAACCGTAACAAGTTGCCTGTTTAACGTTTAAGTTCTTAACTAGTAAGCATTTGTTTATGTGACAAGACTATATATTGTGTAGTTTCTAAATAACAATGAATATGGAGATTGGTAGAAAATTTTCAACGTACGAAGAATTATCTACTTTTGTATCAGCATATGAAAAACAAGAAAAACAAAAGTTTTGTAAACAATCTAGCAGAACTTTAAAAAATGTGAGGTTAAAGAAACATATCAATGATCGCATTAAATACTATGAAATTCATTACTCTTGTATACATGGTCGTGAGAAATTTAAAAGTAAAGGAAACGGATTAAAGCGAGTCAGGTAAATGCAGTAAATTTTTTTAGTTTAACTTTTTGTCATGTACTACCTACTTACTTTGTAGTACTCATCGAATGAATTATCCCGCCAATATCAAATTATGGGCTAGTGCGGATGGACATAGTCTTGAAATTCGTTCGTTTATAGAGAATCATCAGTGTAATGAATCAACAAAGGTAAAAGAATATAATATAAAATATGTATTCAAAACTAATCAGATATATCCTATAAGATTTTTATGAGCATCTACGTCAAATCGCAAATTAACTGATGCTGAGAAACAACAAGCCAGTCTGTTTTTATATAATAACAATGTCAATAAACATTTTGCTCTCCACTACAGTTTGAACGTATTTTACTCTCATTCCAAATAATAATTTTGATTTTCCCTGTATATCAGCCAATGTTTTAAAAATTTTGTACTTGATTATGGATCTACAAGTCATGCAGAGCTTTTTATCAGAATTTTTTTTTGTGAAATGTAAGATAAACTTTTTCCCCATTTGCATAAAACTTTTTGGAACACACTGTATATTAATATATAACAATTATTTTTAATAGTAATACGAAAACATATCATAAATATCTCTTTTTTCCTCATTTTCAATGGATATGGTTTTAAAAAAATGTTTCTACATAATTATCATACATATTGTTTAAACAATATAAATCATTTCGCCCCCGCTCCAAAAGGTTTCTGGTTTCAAATAATATAAACAAACAAAATTTCAAAAAAAAATCATTCAAATCGGAGCTGTTCCTGAGGACTTCCGAAGATTGGCTGTTTTATGTATTTATTGACGCGACTATAAAAACTGGCATACGATTAGAAGCGAATGGGCACCTTAATACATGAATAATAATTTCAAAAACAGATTGGAATCTGTTAACAATAAGATAAAGCAGGTGGTCCAAAAACGTAGCTCACTCCTGCAATTTACAAAAGCATTTTTTATGTATCTTAATTCGGTAGAACATGAAAGCGCCATACTACAGCAAAAGAAGTATTAACATCACCTGTCATAAGATACAGTATAGGTAGCCCTGAGGATCAGTATTCAAAACTTTTTACAAACTATAGTTTTCGGTACGTCTTGAACCAATTAAATTTGTTGAAATACATCACTATCTTATCCGATGTATCTGAAAACACATGACTTGTGAAATCAAGCCGGGGTAACATAACAGTCAGTACAACGGAATATGAATGCATGAATTGGAGGTCAATGGGTCTACCATGCCGTCACATTTTTGCTGTGAAGCAACAAAGTAACTCGAATCTCTTTGATAAAGATTTGTGCAATATAAGATGGACCAAAAGTTTTCTCTATTGCAAATTCAACACGGAATCAGTCTGATACCGTAGAATCAGAAACAAATTCGGCGACATACATAACTAGTAAAAATAACCAGCGGTTTCTATTACTTAGTGAGAAAAGAAAAAAGGCAATTGCTATTACAAGTGAATTGACAAACTTGGCTACTTATTCAGGAAATACTCAATTCGATTACAGAATTTCAATTTTAAGAAGAATAGTGGAGATATGCCGATATGGAAAGAAGTAACGGTAGGGAAAGTAGGAGTAGTTACTACTACAAACACAAAGGAATTGAGCGCAATCGAAAACTCTAATTACGAAATGGTGACTTTGATATTGGGAATATGCCTATTATCATGCTAGATGTAGATGTGCCTAATAAGCATTACCATGACAATGATTTACCCGCACCTGCATCTGTTTCTGTAGAGTTAATCAATTGTGATAGTGGTAATACCAGCGTACATAAATCAAACAAGTAGAGACACTCACTGTCGGTTCCTTTGATGTCAAAATTCCGATTTGGATGACCTTGAACGACTCCCGGGTGTACTTTCAGATAGTACTAACTGATGGCGCCACTACTTGATCACATCATGATTGGTAGCAGAACCAGTAACTGGCTCTGATTGGTAGAACTTTGTGCTGCCATCTCATAGTCAATCTTAGAAATACCCCCCGAGTTACTGTTCCAGGCACTCTAGACAGGATTCAACATTTGGCTTGAGTGTCTCTACTTGTTTGATGTATATTGCAATCGCGATCTTTCTGGATGAGGGTTGGCCATGGTTTCATTTTATCAAGTTAATTTCTTTATTATATTTTTCAGTTGATCGTTTATTTATGTGTTTCATTAATGTATAGAAAATCGTCTATTAATGACCCTTATTAATGAATGATTTTGTATTAATAGACGATTTTGGTATAAGTAATCAAAGATACCATTAATGTCAAAACTTTAAGTGTCAAATCCTTTTCATGAAATAAAATTAGATTTCCTTCAAATTAATAATATACGATCAACGGAAAAATATTGTAACTAACTCGTATGGTAATCGGCGGTTACTAATCTCTACAATTAACTGTTTAAAGAGTTGCAATCTTTTGTCGTTGGCGTACGCTCTAAATCTAGTTTATATCAAAATCATTTTTTTAGGAAGGTCTTGCAACAACTGATTTGGCAATATAATTCCGAAAATAGGTTTTTTACAGTAAGTGACTTATTGGTTGACGTTAAGGAACAGTGTGGGTTTACGGGAGCGAGAACATTGCTATACGAAATTCTAAAATCTATGGGATATAAGTATAAAGTTACTAATGAACGCAAAATTTTATGTGAACACAAGCACGTTGTTGCATCCAAAATTAGTTTCTTGCGAAAATATCTACATTTTAAAAATTCCGATGAAAATATCATCTTCGTGTACCTTGATGAAACGTGGATCTACCAAAATGGATCTACGATTCGTCGTTGGGTTCACGAAGATGATAGTAAAAGTAATCCATCTACATTCAGGGGGGAGGGAAAACGATTCACAATTTTGCATGCTGGAACTAAATTTGGGTTTTGGAAGGATGCGATTCTTTATTGGATTCAAAAAACAACGACAGAGATTATTACAAGACCATGACCGCAACTGTATTTCAAAATTGGGTAATTAATCAGCTTATTCCTGCTTTAGCTAAGATTAATGGTAAATATGTGGTAGTTATGGACAACGCTCCTTATCATTCTGTGAAGTTGGACAAAACGCTCACATTTTCCACCAAAAAAGGCGAAATGCAGGAATGGCTGGTTAAACACAGTGTAAAGTTTTCTGATAACTATACAAAAAACAGCTTTGGCAGTTAATTAAACCTTTAGAGAAAATCACAGCAAGCGCTATGCAGCCGACGAACTTTAAAAAGAGAAAGGTAATGAGGTTCCTAGATTACCCCCCTACCATTCTCAATACAACCCTATCGAAATGGCATGGGGTTTTGTAAGACCTATTATAACAAACATATAAATTCGCGGCCACCATCTAAGGATAGGGTTACAAATTTATGGTCTGAAGCTCTTTTAAAATGTTCACCAGACATGTGGCAAAATTATTGTAAGCTTTGTGAGGAACTTATTTCGGCAGACTGGACAAAACATATAAGTAACCTTTCGTTTGAAAATATTCCTCCCATCATTATTTCACTAGCAGAATCTGATTCTGAATCACAGTCAGAATCGGAGTCAGAATCTCTTAGTGAAGTAATGGAAGTGGAATAAAAAATTATATCATTTCGGTTCAAAATTTCAGTAAATATTCAAGAGCAAAAACGCAGTTATTGCAAACGTGGCAAACAAAAAAAGCTGCCAAACAAGCCAAAAAGGCAGTCATCAGTAATTTAGACGTAAGTAACCAGAATGAGTTATTTAAGCAACAGAGGCGTCTATTATACCTGTACACTACCACGGGAACGTCGGAGCAATCATATAGCAATGCCCAGTGAACAAGAAAATTGAAGATCAAACCCCCTGAGTGGATGCAGCGAAAGTGCAGTCGAAACAAAGCACAGCATAGTGCGGTAGTTCATATTTTATTCTCTGTGCATGGTTGAAATTATAGCATGTTTCAGGTACTCTACGGAACAGTAGCTTAACTTCATGTTTCTCCTTCAGCTCGTTTAGGCGCTTATTGTAAAGAAGGGATTAATCGAGGTACCTACTATAACATGAAAATAAAAGACGTGTTGCCAATATCGTCGAAAAATACGCTAAAACACAGAGAAAGACAATTAAAATTCTAATAATTTTCTGCTACTTGTAAAAAATATGTGATTAGTTTAATAAAAATTTCGATTTATAAAATCTTTTGCTTTAAGATACAGAGGAAGCGCTTGCAACAGCGCAAACGATATGTGATAGAAAACATAACCTTAACATAAAATTATCGAACTTCAAATATTAAAGTCATAATTCAACTCCTTAAACACCAATCACAATGCCAAAACTATCTAAATTCCATGGCCAACCCTCATCCAGAAATATAGCGAATGAAATATATATATACGCCGGTAATACCACAGCTAAACATTTATCAGAAATCGTTATGCCTTCGGCAATTAAAAAGAGAGGTCGACCATCTGGGTCAGATCTGACCGTTATTGGGTTAAAAAAGAAAAGGGGCAACTTGCATCCAATGCCATTTGAAAACAAAAGTTATAGTGAAAAAATTGCTTTTCTTCTGAAACTACTAACTAAAAATTACCACATTGTACAGGGTGTCCCATTTTTGATGATATTACGGGGTATCTCACTTACGAGTAAAGATAGAGAGTTGTGGTTTTCGGAATACTATGCTACTTTTTTGTGAAAAAAGAGATGGTATAAACAAAATTTTCATAGCCCGCTTCGTTTCTGAGATACAGGGCGAAATTAAAAATATTGCATTTTGGGACCCCCTTCGTATTTCCGTTATCCTTTAACATATCGTAAAGCTAAAAACTGGCTCTTATACAGTTTTTTACGTAGAATCCAGTGGCTTAGTCAGATTTTTGCTGCGAGCTGTCACTTTTTAGTTATAAATCAAACTTATGTTTTTTTAACACAAATTTTCGTTTTTTGAACTAACTCAAAAGCTAAGACGGGAAGTCCAATTTAAAGAAATTATTATTCACCATTATAATCCGCGATTTTGCCCTAATTTAACCAACCCTGTATCTCTTACCGTTTTCGAAATTTCAATGGTGAGCATCGAAATTGAATAACCCTGTATATAAAATTGAATATATGTTTATATATCCAAAAATCCTGGTCACTTTTAGACGATGTAGATAACTACTTGATCTTTGTACAATCATAGGCTTTTGAGGCCCCATAGACCTTAACACCGCCTAGGAAAATCAGAAAATCATTCCCCAACCCATTAGGGGATAAAAGTTGAAATAAGAGAGTGAGATTCTATTTACTACAGTTTATAAGTTTTGGGAATTTAATAAAGGAAAACAAATGAACTCTAAATTGCCAATACCCAACCTCTTGGGAGACCCGTACTGAATTCACTTACGTCACATAAGGAAAATATCTCAGTATTTGTTTATTAAAAAAACATAATATCCAGTGCGAAGAACGGGATTCTCTGCTAGTTGATAGTAAAATTACAAAGATGTTAGAGATAACAAAGTTAGAGATAAAAGACGTTTTCAAAGGCAGGTAAAGTGCCTCTTACTGTCAAGTCCAGTTTATGAAAATTGTATTAATGCAGTACATAATAGTAACCCAGCGTACCAACTTTGAAATCAATATCTTTACATTTGTAGAAATTATAAAAATAAAAAATAAACAATTGAACTTTAAGACCCTATAACTTCTTACTGGAGGGACTTTATACAAAGGTATATTACGTTTACCTATTCTTTTTGGAACATTCTGTATATTTGCCTATGACGGTTGCCACGATCAACTGAATGAAAATAATCGATTTTTGAAGTATGTCAACTAGGCGTAAAGATTGATTTTAGAAGCAGTCGTAGGAAATTAGTATATTATACATCAGGGTATCGAAGCGCAGTATTATAACCTGAGCGCATATTAGATACTGAGCGCGCAGCGCGAAGTATCTAAAGCGCGAAGGTTATAAGAGGATTCGCTAGCGTGGTATATATACTATTTTTTGCACTACCAAACGGCTGAGTACCTAAATTCCCAACAAATTTCGAAAATATTTTAACTGTCAACCTGACAATACAGCTCTTTAAAACGTCAAAATTAAAATAGTCATATTTGGTAACTTAGCAATTTATTAGTTACCACGGTGAAAATTGTTTATTTTACTTTCTCTCCCTTGGTGGAGAAAATCAACTTCACGACCTAAAAATAGGCCAATAACGGTGCGTTCTGAGACCTGTAGTGCAAAATAGCATATTACGGGATGTAGGTAAGATTTAAACTACCGAGGACCGTTTGATACCTGAATAAGTGAAGCGAACGAGGGTAGCAAGGTGCGAAGTAGTGTACATCTTTCTACATCCTGTGTTTCACTACCAATATTTCCTTATGTAATAGTAATTACTTCGACACGAAGTGTACGAAGTATTGAAATTCCCTCATATCAAAAACCAAAATTCGTGCCAACCGACTAATGCACCCACTATAACAAATCTCCGTCTCGGCTGTGCAGATCTTTTGGTGAAGACCCCAGCCCACTAGATCCCTCCCTCGTATTGGGGGGTGCCTAAACGTGCTGTGCGGGGTATGTATGTTCGTATGTGTACACGACTCCGGTCGCCAGGAACCTTCCTGAAGTCTTGGATCGTTTTCATACGATAGGTCCTCCGAAAATGAAGGCAACATCAACTTTTGAGGTATGGTAGTCGGCAATTTTTTTTTTTTTTTTATAAATGACTGGTTCATAACATTTCATTGTATTAGCGAAACGGAGTGTCGAAGTATTCTTGGAAAGCACGGAAGGGCGCTTTTCTTGGGTGGGGGGTACCGTATATTTTGTACAATTAGTTTTGAAAGTCATACTTTTTTTCGTGAATTTTCAGTTTGATTAACGAGGGCGACCTAGTCGAAAAGAACTTCGGAATTTAAAACTGTCAAATTGACATTTCAATAAAATTATTAGAAAAGTGTAGGCTACGTTTTTCACGATTTTGCGTTAAAAAAGTGATACTTTCAGCTATAATACCACAGGTGGTATGATTATCACCGATTACTAATCATACCGCGAGTTGTATTTAGTGAAAGAATACAATGAATTGAAAAACTATAATGTTGGTTAAGTCTATGTCAAATTCGAGGTTAGCAGGTTAGGTTTTGTGTCAGTTTGTGTCAAAAATGGCGGAAAACCTAACCTGCTAACCTCGAATTTGACATAGTCTTAAAATTGACAGCAGGGTAGTTTTATTAAGCACTCCTTACCTTTAAAAAGTCGTATATGACTATTTGACTTACACATAATTACTTTCTATTTTTCTAGACGTTTCTTCATGTGATGGTGAAAATTTTAAATCTAACGATAATGAACTTGGCAGAAATAATATCGCAGAATATTTGCCCGATGAAGAAAGTACTTTTGATAATCCAAATGCCCATTCTAATTACGAAATGTCTGAAATATCAGATACTACTGCAAAGGAGAAAGAAATTAATTTCAGTGAACATAACACTGAAAAAATAGAAGACGAAACAGAAAAAAAAACAAAGCTACACGGAAACGAAAAAGGAATTTTAAAAAGTGGAAGGTTGTTGTTAGAAAGGAAAAAAGAGCCGCAGGTGAAGCCTATATTTCGAAAAATAATAACAAATTAATGAGAGCACGAAAGATGGACCGGCATGTAACTTAACTTGCAAACTCAAATGTTCTGACAGTTCTAGGAAAATGAACGCGAAAGTATCCTGAAGAAGTTTTGGTCTGTGGAAGCTGATATAAGTCAAAAACGTCAGTTTGTGGCTTCGTGTGTAAGAGTAGAACATGTTAAACGACGAAGAGAAAGGACAGGAGAAAGACATGGAACAAGAAGTCAGATTCTTCGTTATTCTTTCACAAAGAACAACATTTGTATATCAGTTTGCAAAACATTTTTTTTGTACACACTTGATATATCGCAAAAATTTTTAAGAACAGCTCTATCTAAAACAAGGAAACGGTGGGATAATCACTGAAGACAAACGCGGGAAAAAATTCTTCCTATTAAAACAAGCGAAGAAGTTAAAAATAGCGTCCGGCAACATATACTGAAATTTCCAGTTGGGGAGTCTCATTACAGACGTGAAAAATCGACAAAGAATTATTTGGAGGCACACTTATATATCAGTAAATTGTATGAACCTTATAAAGATAATTGTCAAGATAAGAATATTCTACAAAAAGATATTGCAAAACAATGAATATACCACGATATTTTTAATAAAGAATTCAACTAACGCATTCAAGTCACCTGTGAATGATGCTTGCGATGCATACGATGGCTACCATATTGAACTACAACATTCATCAACATTAAATGACCGAAATATGATAGAACAAAAATACGATCAGCATCTAACAGATAACAGTTGAAAACAAACAACAGTCTTGAGAGAATATTAAAGAAAAAGTAATAATGGTTCAACTCGAGAAGTGTCTTTCTATACCACTATTAAAAAATGCACAGAGCTTTGACTCTCTAAAATTGTGGACATTTAACTATACCATTGACGATGCATAAAAAAGTCTATTATTGTATGTGGGATGAATCAATTGCAGGGCAGGGGTTTAACGAAATGGCATCATATCTTTGGAAATGGGCAGATATTGCTAATATTAATACTGTAGAGAACTGACTGTATAGTCAAACAATTTTCCATCTTTGAACAGTGATTTAGCTATTGTTGTTAGCTACTTCGAACTTGTAAAAGGTTTTCCACACCTTAAAGCGATAACCCAAAAGTTTTTATTAACAGGTCATACTCATCTCGAGAACGATGTCGATCATTCAATGATAGAAGGGGAATCGAAAAAACAACCCCTCAGTTCCAGATTATAACTCCTTGGGATTGGCAGCAAATAACCCGAATGTCAAGCCTGAATAATTCATTTAACATTATTGGAATGGAAACTACAGATTACAAGAACTTCAAGAGTCTTTACAATCTTCCAAAATCTTCTTATATTTCTAGAAATAAATTTGATAACGCAGAAATCTGTTTAATTTCCAAAGCTGTGCATTTACAGATACGTGCCAAAAATCCTGGAATATTGTTTTATAAAGCCCATTTTGACGACCAGTTTTCACAACCAGACCTTAATAGAAACCGACGTCCAATTTTATTACCAGAAAATGTACCCCTTGTACGAGAAGGCCAGAACTCAATATCTACTAAGAAATAGTAGAATCTCCTTACTTGGGCACCCAACATTTTCCACAGTTTCTACAAAAGTGTGCTTTATTGCTGATAAAGTTGGCGAAGAAGAGGATGATAACTAATCTTTCGTTTTATAAAATAACAAGTTTTAAAAATCTCTTGGTTAATATTTCAACAGGTATTTTGTGTAACTATGTTGTTTATTGCTTTGCATGTTAATACACTTCATTAAAGTAGAATAATTTCTTATTTATGTATTTGTCGATTTTGCTTCGGCTGGAAAAAAATGTTAGGCTTAAGAATGCAATATAATTTTTAGTATTAAGTCAAATTTTTGGAAAATTTTGTAAAAATAGAAAGTATTAAGCTATTTATGTTCAAAAATACTATCTTTTCAGTTGGATCATTATCAGTTAAGAGTCACGTAAGTATCCTTTATAAATATAAAATCTCAAAATGTTCATACCTTCTATTCAACAGTAGTAGAGTTTAATTTAAAGGCATCTTTAATTACCTGTTCCGTAAAATTCATTTGTGTGCAACTGTCAAAAAAAGATTACTTTTTTTGCTTGATTTTGAGTCGTGAAATAGCACATTTGTTTATAGTAAAATAAAGCCTTGACAACGTAAAAAAAAGACTTTTTTTTACCGGCCGACAAAGACTTTTTTTTACGGGTCATGATCTTGAATGAAATTAGCTTTTATTAGATAATTCGAACGTTATTTATTAATATGTGAGCAACTACACAAGCCCTAGTTACCATACCAAAACACACTGCTAAATGTAATTTTATGTAAAGATTCAATCGAAACTTTAATTTTGGTAATTTTTCACAGTTGCACACAAAATTTTGTATGCCACATGGCCGTGAACTATCTTTTTTTTATTCGAATGATTATTTGGCGAGGCGCAGGCCGAGCCAAATAATATTCATTCTCATAAAAAAAAGTCCTAGTTCACGGCCTTGTAACATAAATAACTATTGTGTGCAACTGTCAAAAAAAGGTCACTTTTTTGCTTGATTTTGAGTCGTGAAATAGCACATTTGTTTATAGTAAAATAAAGCCATGACAACGTAAAAAAAAGACTTTTTTTTACCGGCCGACAAAGACTTTTTTTACGGGTCATGATCTTGAATGAAATTAGCTTTTATTAGATAATTCGAACGTTATTTATTAATATGTGAGCAACTACGCAAGCCCTAGTTACCATACCAAAACACACTGCTAAATGTAATTTTATGTAAAGATTCGATCGAAACTTTAATTTTGTTAATTTTTCACAGTTGCACACAAAATTTTGTATGCCACATGGCCGTGAACTATCTTTTTTTTATTGAATGATTATTTGGCTCGGCCTGCGCCTCGCCAAATAATGTTCATTCTCATAAAAAAAGTCCTAGTTCACGGCCTTGTAACATAAATAACTATTTTGTCGACTTGATGCAGTTGACTTACACTTTCAGGCGAGTTATGTATGCTAGTTTTCCACGTTTGTAGGTTAAAATGACATATTTTGCCCACTGTATATTTTCAACCGTATACCAACATAAATACGTCATCTGCGTTGATTGTTATAAACAATCAACCCAAACGACGCATAAATCATAGTAGTAAATTTGAAGCGAAAACAAAATTTAGCGATATTGATATGGATACGTTATAATTATATTTTATTTATCATGTCGCTGTCACTGTAAGTACAAAGTGTACGTTAATTTTACCAAATTTTATTCTACAATAGAAAATGTAAGTAAATCGGAGTTATTTAACATACAAAATTATGGGTTGTTGTCCCAAGAAGCGGAAAAAGAAGTGCAAGAAACGTCGCAAAAGTTGCAAGAAGAAATGCGTAAAGCCCGGCAGAATAACTAACAACCCTTTTCTTAACTTTCTGCGAATATTCCGGAGGAAACACTGCGGCTGGTCTTCCAAAAGACTCGCCGTGGAAGGAGCACGAAAATGGTGCTCCATGAGAAAATGCGAACGCATGAAATACATCAGGCAAGCCTGTCTAAAAGGAAAGAAATCGGGCTGTTGTAAAATACTGCGGAACCCTAAGTGTAGAAGGAGTGGAGGAAAGAGGAAGTGCAAAGCGAAGAAGCGGCGTTGCAAGAAAAAGAAGAAGAAGAGGTGCAAACGCAAGAAGAAGTCGTGCAGCAAGTGTGACAGCAGCCTGTTTGGCTCAACGTCAGCTGCCTCGTCAGGTTCAGGCCACTCGGCGTTATCTGGCCAATCTGCTCTTTCTGTGCAATCCGGACAATCTGCAGCTGCACAATCTGCTCATACGGCACAGTCCGCACAATCAGCACAGTCGACGGTGGCTTTTTCACTCTTTTCGGCGTTATAAACTGTACAAATTATGTATTTCGGCAGTCTAAACCATCAAAATTCTAATTATATAATTAGAATTTTGATGGTTTATACTGCCAAAATTATGTCTAATTCTAATTATATATTCAGCGCATGTGGCCGTTGTTATATTTTTACATGTATTTGTGGACTTATACAATTTTAATATATTTTACACTACATTGCCTTATTTTAATGACCTTGAATTTAAAATAAATCTAAACCAATAGTTCAAGTTTAGAGAAAATACTTCAAGCCTTTTGAATGCAGTTGGAATTTATATTTGTTATAAACTTCAAATGTGGGAGGAAATGTCTTGCATTTCAGTAGTACCGATCAACTGTCAACCTAGTTAGATTAATGGAATGGTTAATTTTGCTTTCGAGAGAGCAGATTGATAAATGATATTTGTCTATTATTGGATACGAAATAGTAAGTGTTCTTCATGCAAGAGGTGAAAACGTTACTACGATGTGTAGCATGTATCAGACCTCGTCCATAACGAAGAACGACTTATTCGTTTTTTAAGGCTACCTGCTTGTGAACTATCTTCTTTCTAAATTATCCTACAACTTCTTGTTAAAGCGTTATACACTTATAAACAATCGGCATCCCATGCTTTGAAAAACCAACTGTTATACCTTTGATTAATTCGTGCAAGACAATGAAGCTAGGGAAAACGTCAACTACTTTCATGGAACGTCACTGAGTACTGTCATAGCCCGTTTAGGTTGGTTTAGTTGTGAAATCATGTTTACGCCGCAACAGAAAGCATTTATGCTCGAAATTTATTTTTGCAATGAAATACTGGAAAATGGTGAATGGCAATACGGGATCGAAGCTTCTAAACCTGAATTCAGATTGAGGTTTCCAAATGTAGTGTTTAACCAGAATCAGTTTAGGAAGCTGGTGAGCAGATCACTTACAAATTTCCGGGAAACTGCTTCAACTGATATTCAACGGGGAGGTGGAAGACCTATTGATCGCACGGGACATGTCAATATGGTCAGAAACGCGATCGAAGAGCGACCTACATCTTCAGTTCTAAGGCTTTCCCAAGAACTAGATATTCGTAAAACACCTTTGTACAATGTTTTAAAAGAGGATATTCACTCGCATCCATACAAATTACAAATGTAGCAGGATCTGTTAGGTCCAGATTATTAGAAATGAGTTCAGTAACTACTGTCACTGGTTTAATGAAAATTTGAACAACAATGATGTACTCTGTTGTCATGTTAATTTCTGTTTCTACCCATTAATGGTGTATGTAAATATAGGGCATTCAGTAAACACAATAGTATATTAAAGTATGAGTGGATAACAAGGTCTTTAAAACACGCGCGAGTTTTCGAGCACGACGGCGTAGCCGGAGTGCTCGAAACAGAGCAAGTGTTTTAAAGACCAGTTATCCACGAATACTTTACGCTATTTTTTATTATACCTCCAATACTGGAAATAAATTACGCAAAAAACTTAGAAATAATTTTTGTCGTGATAAATCGAGAGGTCATAATAATATTGCTACTATAGTTACGAGAATTATTTACGTTTTTGTCGCGTCCATGTCCGTTGTTGCATTCAGTCGTTTCCTTGACAACCTTTAAAGCTCGGCGAGCTTTAATCGCCTGTATTCGCACGCTCAGGCGTGCTTTAAACGGCGATTCTGATGCAGGTATAATAAAAAAACATTTAAAGTTTTTTGAAGTTGGCATGTGCATATAATTTTTCTACTAGGGATTCTGTATTTTGTTTTGCAAAGGTTTCCGCGCCTGTACACAGGCAGATTTGGTTTTAAAAATGACAATTAATATTTTTCTAAAAATGCTCACCTGAAGTTTAATAAAATGTAATAAATCTGTGTATTAGTGAACGCCACGTCAATTGTATTCAACACAGAATTTGTATAATATCTTAAAAGTTGTTATTTGCAACATTTATGACAGATGGGAAGTAAATGTCAAACCCTTAACCTATTTGTTTTAGTTAGTTTTTGTAAGTACATTCATAGACAAAGATAAATTCTGAAAGTACACTCATGAAATTTTGGAAATAAAAGGCCACTTTGTGTTTTTATGTTTACTGTACAGACTATACATTGTTATGATACATGATGCAGGAAATTAAAGCATATAAATGAAATATTTAAAATGAACTAATAAAGTTGGACAGTTACAATAATTGAATCTTGATGGGTATAAAGTTTTGAACATAAATAATGAAAGTAAAACATACAAGGGTTCTATTCATTGTGAATCATTTAATATTGTTATATTTATTGGAATGGATTAAACTTAATGGTTGTATTTAATATTTATAAAAATAAACCAAGGTAACATTGACAAATTAATGTATTTGTTAAGAAAATTCTGTATATAGCATTATTTAGAAAAAATAGGAAGTGTGCATTAAGAATTGTCTCTAATAGATATAAAAAGTTTGTTTAAAAACAGTTACATAAAACTACAGTGCCTTTATATAGACAGTGGCGACAATGGGGTGTCCTATTTTTGATTGGCTGCCTATATCACGTGGTTTTGGCCGCCATATTTATGTTAAATCACCTGTGATTCGTGTTATACTTTTGGCAGTACTGAAGTGTATTGTCAGTCTATGTCAAATTCGAGGTTAGTAGGTTCGGTTTTGCGTCAGTTTTGACATAAACTGACGCAAATCTTAACCTACAAATCTCGAATGTTTTTAGTACTGCCAAACGTAAAACACGTATCACAGTCGACTATGATCACGGATTTAAATAAACACCCGTTAGAAATTTGCCTAAATATGGCGGCGGGGGTGTGGCTTAGTTGTATTGTCGCCACTGTCTATATAAAGGCACTGTACATAAAACAACTCAAGAAAGCATGTATGTAATTTGGCTATAATAATTTTGGTATAATAAAAAATAGAATCTCTGCCTTAATTTGTCTAATTTTGGTGATAACAAATTAAATAAAGGCTGAAAACAAATCTACCAGGTAAAATAAAGTGAAATATATAAAATGGAAAAGATATTGTGACATCAAGTGTTAGAGGAGAAGCTACAGATACAGTTAATTGGATATACAATACAGGACATTATACTAGTTGAGGGGATTTGGATTTATTCATACGTACAAGATATTAGAAGAGGTATTTTACAATTTATTATTTGATTTGGGTGTTCTGTGGACGTTGCTTGAGACATCAGATTATCTGCAAAAAGAGGAACAAAGTTACAATTGGAATTTATAAAAGGATAGAAACTTACCAGGACTTGGATCGTGTGACGGTGACATCCAGAAGGAGCCGTGGCATCCGGCAGGAACAGTGACATCCAGGAGTAACCAGGACAGGATGTTGGAACCAAGGAAGTTGATTTGACCGGACGGAGCCAGAAGGAGGTTACCAGAAGGTAGATCGTGTGACGGTGACATCCAGGAGGAGCTAGGACTGGAATTAGAGATCTGAGCAGTTGGTTTGACAGGTCAAGGGTAGTTGAAAGGAGTCACGAACCATCAAAGGGGTTGCTGTTGGTGAATTGGACATTAAGTGCTGCAGTCTATCGATGACAGGAATCAGTAGTGATTGGTGTTTGCAGTGAAAGCATGAGCAGCTATTAAGGTTTGTTAAGATAAGCTGAAAAAGCATTTTGAATAACTGTCAATTTTGAAAGTGATAACATAAAGTTTAGTTAGTACTTACATGGGTGATTTGAATGGTGCTGGGTGTCGGTGTGGGATGCAATTGTCAGTTTACCTGGTTTGATTAATTTTGAAAGTCAAGTTTGACGTTGAGTATCATTGATAGCAAACTAGATTTTGATGAACCCACCCTGAAAATAAGAGCTCTCTATTTAAAAGCAGTTATCATTTGATACTTAAGACATTACATGAGTTAAGGCATAGTTTACCTGGTGAGCTATTGCAACATATATGGTTCTACCCATATATGTATTATACATATATTGCTAGTAGGGCTTCGGAACTCCCGAAAACATTACGGCGCCGACATAGTTTCAGTTAGAGTATAAGGCGTCTCGTGCGCATGCGTAAGAATTCGAACTCCGCCTTTAGAAGCGAATTTTGAGCTTGACCACTTCCCCATTGGGCGGATGACGCCGCCGCGCTTGCGCACAGCTCACCATTATACATTGAAGAGTTGGTTGTCTGTCTCACTTCCTTCGTGAGTTTCCTACTCATAGCCGCTAGCAATATCATCATCATCATCAGTCCTGTAGATCCTCCAGGGACCATAGGGCATCCTAAGACGTTTCAAGACTGTCTATTAATTAGCATAAGGTAGTCAGTCTTACACTAAGCCGCTAGCAATATAGTAAGTATTAAATATATGATTCAACCATAATCCTCCGATACCTGCTGCCACCTAGCGTGTGCAGTTGTAACGTTGTAATAACTCAACAGCTGTTAGCATATTTTCATAAGTAGGTCAAGACCGGTGTTGATTGAGGTCGATAGCGTGCACAAGTGTGTAGTTATGTTATAATAATGTAATAAAGACCAATTAAAACTGCTCCATTATTTAATTGCTAATATACTCGATAAGATATTTTTTTCAGACGAGGCCTGGGTGTACTTGAATGGTTACCTTAATGCACAAAATATGCGTATGTGGGGAACCGAAAACCCTCATTACTTGAGAGAAGCAACGATGCATCCTGTTAAAATAGGGTTGTGGTTAGCAGTAAGTCGTAGAAGAATAATAGGCCCAATAGTTTTGAAGAGACTATAAATGCTGTAAACTATCGGAACATTATCTTAGAACCATTTATAAATGAACTTCACGACGACGAGTTGCAAACCGGATATTTTCAACAGGATTCGGCGCGTCCGCACGTTGCTCATGTTACTTTAAATTATTTATTTCCTTTTGATTTGTTAAACGGTCATTACTGTCGTTTGAACTGACTCGGTAAATGAGTCTTTACAGGCCAGCTGCCTGTAAAATGCAGCCATTGCGACTTTACTAACCCCTTGTTTTCTAATAATGACATGCTTCATTAATCACAAATATTAATTTTTAGAATGTTCCCCAAGAGGAAATAAAACGTACGCCCTTGCAATTAGCCTTTATTGGGGCTCACCGGATTACAGGGCTTGCTCCTACGTCGCTCTCCCTGCAAATTATCCGGCTCGCCAATAAAAGCTAATTTACTAAGCTTGCCACGTAATAGTTATTTATTTTCTCTTGACTTGTTAAGCGATCATTACTGCCGTCTGAACTGACTCGGTAAATGAATCTTTACAGGCCAGGTGCCTGTAAAATGTTGCCATCGCGACTTTACAAGCACCTTGTTTTCTAATAATCACATCCTTCATTAATCACTAATATTAACTTTCAGGATGTTCCCCAAGAGAAAATAAAACGTTGTACGCGGCTCGGTTGCAGTTAGCCTTTATTGGGGCTCACCGGATTACAGGCAGTGTTGAATTCAGACCTTTTGCCCCGGGGGGGGGGGGAGAATAAAACTTCTGGTGGGGGTATTAACTTTTTTATTAAAATACAGAGATACATACTACAGATATACATAGTGCTTACTTAATTTAAAGACAGATGCGGAATTAGATGAAAATAATTATTTCATTTCGGTAAGTAATCTAATTCTGCGTGGTTTCTGTTTGGCGTATAAATCTATCACTTCTTCAGTTAGGTTACTACTCAGCTCTTCCGACCCTTCAATGCTAATTTTCATACATGCATTGAGTGTTTCTTGCCCCATTCGATTTCGAAGCTTCGTACATATACGATTCACTGTACTGAATGATCTTTCCACACTAGCAGTTGTAACTGGAATGCACCATATCCGAATGGACAAATCTTTTAAACTTTCATACCCAATATTTGATTCCAGAATGTAAGCAATCACATTGTTATTGTTTTTTTTTTCGCAATGTTTAAAACGTACTTAAAAGAACGAATATCTGCCCAAACTGCGTCGATGTCGTTAATGTTAAGATAAGAACATAACTTGCTCACATCATCAATGGTCAAAGTGTTGAACGACTCCATCAACTCAAATTTGGAGCACAAACTTATTAGGGTAACTGCTGTATCACTGAATCGTGTTTTCATTTGATCTACCATTGTATCGACAAACTTCTTAACCGACTTTATCGTTGTGGTTTTGGGTTCATTTTCAATAATTTTCCGCGAAGTGGAAGCTTTTTCAATTAGCTTCTCACAATTCTGGAATAATTCGCTCTCTTTATTGAAATGAACGCATTGCCAAGCAATATTTTCTAAACGGTCGTAAGTCGCCGATATTAATGTAGGCAAACTTGAAAGCATTAAACTCTCTCTTTGCAAAACTTTACTTAAGTTGCTAACTGTAAATAACGCTTCATCCAAAACACATAGGGTGATGAGAAAACTGGATTTCTCCATTTCCAGCAAAATTCCTCCAGCCAATGAAGCACACGTAACACATTTTTGCAGCATGCACTGATCTTTAACTACTAAGCCAGCGCACATCAATCGACTCTGGAATTTTTAAGATGGGTTCGTTTAATATTGCTTGGATATCATGTAGCACTCTTTCGCGTTTAGATGATTTATGGAATAATAGTAGTAGTCGGACCCTTAAACTAGAGCAATCTGTCAATCAAACGATTAAATTGATTGATCTAATTAATTCCGCGGTTTGACCCAATTAATTTCGCGGTTTTCTCTAATTAATTTTCATATGTGCTACTGATTAAATTACGCATTAGCTTCTGATTAAATTACGAAGCGGCCATTTTTAATTTGCTTCCGGAATTACGCGGCGGCCATTTTATTTTCGCGCAAATATTTGAATTTGAAAATTTTCAGATTTTTTTGTAAGTACAATTTTTTGAATTTAAACTTCACGGATGTCGGCCATCTTGGTTGCGCGCGCACTTTTCTCGGCTGCCAGTTTGAATTTGAAATTTTTAAGATTTTTTCTAAGTTCCCATTTTTGAATTTAAACTTCCCGGGTGTCGGCCATCTTTGTTTTCTGCGTGCGCACTTCTCTCGAATGCCAGTTTTAATTTCAATTTAGCGCCCGTTTTTGTATTTGATTACTTCACGCCGAAGTCTTCCGTCTCACTCTTCGCAACTGTTTTCTCTAGCTCGCATTTATTTAATTTAAAAAAGCTTTCTGCGACGGGCCTAGGCCGGATTCGAACCAGCAACCACAGTATTACGAGTCTAAGGGTTAAGCACCTGAGCTACCCTGACAGCGTACCTGAATGCGGTTAAAACTTTAACAGTTGCGTACCGTTTCGGCGCCCTGTGTAACTAATGAATTTCAAATGTACATCGCTGTTTATGAACATAGATATTTTTTTAAAATTATTCTCAGTTTTACTAGAGCAAATACATTTTGTTCCTCGAAGAAATTTCAAAAAGAGGCCAGTTTAAAACCGTTTAATAGATGTGGCTATCGGAAACTCATTTCACTGCTTTGACATACTGCCAGACTGTAAAACAAACTATTTTTTCAAAAATATAAATTATAAGAATGGAACTGTGTAGCCTATAGTGTTTAAAGGTTAATACATTTTTTAAAAATTGGATTTGTAACTGGTTTTCGTGGAAATAATTCTTTTATTTAATATTTTGAGTGAGGCGCATGAATGGATTATCGATATTTCCATTGTCCCTACCTACTATATAGCTGGAAATTTTCGCTCGACCGTCGAAATTTGAAAGCTATTATTTTTATAATTTGCCCCAACAGAACGTATGCTATCTCACACAATCTTCATTGGTTTCTATAACTTTCTTTTTTTCACTCGTAGTACCGTGATACTGATTAAATTACGCATTAGGTTCTGATTAAATTACGCGGCGATCATTTTTAATTTTCGCGCGTTCCCTTTTTAAAACAGGTCGAGACATGTGTTTGTGACTAACAGTGCTTTGTCGGTCAGAGGCTGCACTGAAAACGCAGGCATAATTACTTCCCGAGGCTGGCTTTGTATTGGTCATCCGCTACGAACTTTAGCCACGCTGCAGTTCTCGGCCACAATTATATATACCAGCAATAAGATAACTCGTATTCCCTGAGTAAGAAAGAGATAACATAGTAGCAAATATTCGAGAAGGCTTGACTCTTAATTTTAATTATGACATTTGTCAACTAAACATGCCTACTAATATAATTTTTTGTATGGCTCTCTTTCTTACTCAAGCGTTGTATTTGCTTGTTCATGTTATCTCATTGCTGTTATAGATAATTATGGCCCAACAGTATATTCAAACGTACACTTTTTCAAATTTTTTGAGAACTCATGCTAGCTCAGTTTCAAATTCTCTACAAAAACAGTATTTTTATTCAACTCTCATTGAAAAATCGCAATTTTGTTGAAAAAATGTTCTGTCACCATCATTTCGATAAACAAAATTTCTGTTATGTAGAATCGTTGTTCATTTTTATTACGAAGTTCTTGTACTTTTGATGGAAATATATGTATGTTGACCACAAATTAACATAATTTTGAATAAAAACAAGCAATTTCGTTGAAAAAAATGTTCTGACATCATCAAAACACGCTATTTCATTGAAAAATCTTCTCCCACAAGCATTTTGATAAACAAAATTTCAGTTACGTAGACTCATTGTTCATTTTTATTACGAAAATTAACTCAAAGTTGAACAAAAATCACGAATTACACATCATCTCACATAAATTTTTGCAAAAATCGACATCATGTCACATAAATTATACAAAAAATGACATTTTAATTCAACACACGATGAAAATTTAATAAAAATCACCCAATTACACATCATCTCACATAAATTTTTACAAAAATCGACATCATGTCACTTGAAATTATACAAAATATATGTATGTTGAATACAAATTAACATAAATTTGAATAAAAACACGTAATTTCGTTGAAAAAATGTTCTGACCCCATCATTTCACTTAAAATTTTACAAAAACTGACATCATATCACTTGAAATTATACAAAATATATGTATGCTGCCCACAAATTAAGATAAATTTGAATAAAAACACCCAATTTCGTTAAAAAAAAAATGTTCTGACACCATCATTTCACTAAAAATTTTACAAAAACTGACGATCATGTCACATAAATTATGCAAAAAATGACATTTTAATTTAACACACGATGAAAATTTAATAAAAATCACGCAATTACGCATCATCTCACTTAAAAAATTTATCACATTTCGTTTTACAAAACGATTTATAATAACGAAAATGATGTAAAACAGTTTTAGAGTTATTTCTAAGCATGATTTTGCAAATGTTTTACACTTTTTTATAAAATGTATCGCACAAAATTAAAAGAAATCACAATTTTTTAAATTATATCACGCCATTATGAAATCGTAGATTGATTTTTTGAAATTTTACAAGTTGTAACTGTAAAATAACTTCAAATACTAAGATTTTAGCTTTAAATTTTGTAATTATTGCAGATTCGTGAAAACAAAAGCAGAGTAGAAATAAAAAACACAAACACTTTGTAATAAACAAATATATTGTTCTTATTTCGTATAATACTTAATAATATAAAAATAAATGTACAGCTGAATGTCTTATTTTCTAAAAATTCGCTAGCAATTTACAAAACTGTAGTTTGAGGTACGTCACACAGCAGACAGGTTGGTTCCTGTAAAATTCAGCGATGACGAATCACAAGAAATAATAATAATAATGTAACAGCCTGCCTTGCATTAATTATTTGCTTAATTTTTGGGCTATGAATAATTACCACTGTTAATGAACTTTTTAGTCCCGGGCAGCTCATATGCCAAGATCCAATTTACTCTCTCAAGTATATAGAAAAGTACACATAACATAACAGGGATTTATTTGGGTTTAACTATTTACATTGTAACATAATAATAAATAAAATATTTCCTGTATTCGGTACAACAAATATAAGATCTCTTCTCTGGCTTCTCTGGAGCACCTGGCAGGCAGACAACCCCTTTTACTTCACGGGTTGGACGGGTCGCGGATCGCCAAGGGGATCGCGCACGTACCGCTGTTGTGGCTTGCGTAAACGTCCTCTAACGGCCAAGACTGTAAACGGAACAATTCGAGGTTAACTTTGTTTATAATTGTCGAATGTTATAAATTCTGGTGTAATCTCGTTTATTTCGGGGGCTGTGACTACAAATAAACGTGAGGCGAAGGTCTGACTTGCCCCAACCTAATCCGTAGTGCCGAATAGATTCTTTTAGCAAGTGAACTGACAGTGTATCAAATTTCCGTGGAAACGGCGTTAACCTTCAAATTAAACCGAGGAGTTATTAATTGTTAAATTAACGCACTACGGACAGGCTCATGACGTCTATGAAACAACATCCCTCTAGGTGAGTAAAGCTCTGAATTTTTATATCAAAATTGTTCTTCGCCTTCGCCGGGGTCTTGACCTTGACTTCAAGATAATTTTATGTGATTAATTTTGGGGTTTGAAACTTTTACTTGGGTGTAAAAGCATTCACAGGGGTTACATGAAATTAATTACCAACTTTCTGGGAGGCGAGTGAAGCTCTCTTAGGTTCTACGAATAAGTTTCGTGTTTTGGCTCGACAAGGATTTTGAGATTTTTGCCAAAATAAAGGGGCGACGCCCTTTTTAAGTTTTGCGAATAAGTCTCGTATTGGTTCTTGCGACTAGTGTGGAGGGCTTCACCAGATGGGCTTTAAAATAGGGAAAATACAGGTCTGTATACTAGGGGTCGTTTCTACGGGTTGAGAAAAATTTATAACCAATCGTTTTGGTCGCTAATCACGAAGCCCTAAACGATTGTTATTACAACGAGTCAGGGAAAGTTTAACAGAAATCGAAATTGATTTATAACGGGTCGTTTTGGTCGATAATCACGAAGCCATAAACGATTGTTTTAATAGAAATCGAGATTGATTTATAACAAGTCGTTTTGGTCGATAATCACGAAGCCCTTAAACGATTGTTATTACCGCGTGTTCAGGAAGGTTGCCCCAGAATTTCTAGTCGCAGGAATCAAGTGCCTCTCTGCTGCGAGTGTAAGCTAATTTATACATTACCCATACTGTCTATCAGTGCTGGAAATTTGGTAGGGATGCGCCGAACAACGTCTCGTCGATGCGGGCGCAGAACGGTAATTTTTCCCGCTCCTCGGCGACGGTTTTCTAGTTGAATGTGACGAAGTTTTAGCGGGCCCAAATTAAAACGCATATAAATGTGTAGAAATAATAATTTCGGCCGACGCTAACGTCACACATGCCTCTTCCTACGGAGGAAACAGCCGGTGGATGGAAGTCTTCATCATGGAGCTACCTCATACGGCTCGGAAAACACCTGGGGATCTCGGAATTATCGACACACAAGTCAGACAACATACATTCTAAAGTTATGGGAGTAACCGGCGCTTCTTATTGAACTATCAACTGGGTGAATACAGAGGTTGTGGTTCCAACTTGAACTCTTTCAGGATTTCTCGGCGGGGAAAAACAAGCTCAGAAAACTAGGGCAAGAAACTGCTTCTGTGCAAGACAAACTTGCTTGCAGTTTTCGGTCAACAGGCGGTTGTCGTGGCATTAATTTCCACCTGGATCTTTACAGGATTCAGTTTCACAGGACACATTCGGTATAATTGTCAGGTTGTACTCCAGGGCGGGTTGCATCCAATCCTACGTGTTCATGCTCTACGAATGCACGATTTCTTATAGGCACCAAGGCGAAAACGTGATCATTCCCAGGAGACATTCAACAACATGCATGCGATTAATAATACTGGCGGGTACAACGGTCATGGACAGGACTGGTAATTTCTCAGAATTTTCTGGATAAGCCGAATGAAATTTCCTGGACTGCATTCACCCACGTGAAAGCAGTTTCAGGCTAGATGAGACTAAAGATTTCGCGGTATCGAATCATCTGTCTTCTCATACATTCATTCTACAGGCTCATAAAATTCTACGGGGCGCATTCTAAAACAAATGCTGCTTACGGATGCTGAGCTCGCGGTATCGACTCGCATTCATTCAGGATTTGTTCAATCGTGGGAACGTATTAAGGTTACAGGATTAACCGACTTTCTCACGATATTTGAACTTTAACTGGGAGAAATTAGTAGAGGTTGCGGGGACCAACTTACAATTTCAATTTAATTTTTGTATGTTTCCAGGTTACCTCGGTTCTGCGAAGATGGCTTCGACTTTGAAGATCTTGCACTGTACGTGATTTACCTGGAGTTCGTGTTCCAAAGACTTCTCGCGAGGGAGGTTGTGCTGCAGGATAGCACGATGCTCCACGTCTCTTATAGCTGGCTGTACTTCTCAGGGTGAAGCTGTATACCAGGAGACGTCTCGGGAGGAAGTTTTTATGGAGGAAACTTACGAACTCAGGGATGATCTGGACTCCACAATGTAGTACTGTGCTCAAAGCTGATTTCCGGACTTCAGCTGGGGCTTTTGTACTTTCTGGAATTTATGGGACCACTTGGAGGCAACCTAGTTGCGTGGATGCCCTGGCCTTCGACGGTCGGAATCTTCCAACGGCCTGGACTTCAAACAGGAGCCTTCTATGGGCTGGATTTCCTCTTTTTCATGCTTGGAATCAACACCCTTCTGGTGGTTTCTAGATTTCTGGTGTTGGACGCGCTGGTGGCCTCGGTGGGGCCGTTCTCCAACATTTCTGCAGGAACTTACAGGCGGTTCTAGCGGCGGTAACATCTGGTTCTGGTATATGTATTGTAACATAGTTTGTACAACATTCAAAATAATTAATTATACTTTCGATGATAACTAATTATTTTTCAGGTAAATAAATTGCTCGAGCGCCATCATTCGGATTTGCTGGCCTGGCTGGTTGCTGGGGGCTTTAAATTATACTTGACTATATACTTGAGATTACGTTCCTGCCCGTCGGCGCCATGTAACAGCCTGCCTTGCATTAATTATTTGCTTAATTTTTGGGCTATGAATAATTACCACTGTTAATGAACTTTTTAGTCCCGGGCAGCTCATATGCCAAGATCCAATTTACTCTCTCAAGTATATAGAAAAGTACACATAACATAACAGGGATTTATTTGGGTTTAACTATTTACATTGTAACATAATAATAAATAAAATATTTCCTGTATTCGGTACAACAAATATAAGATCTCTTCTCTGGCTTCTCTGGAGCACCTGGCAGGCAGACAACCCCTTTTACTTCACGGGTTGGACGGGTTGCGGATCGCCAAGGGGATCGCGCACGTACCGCTGTTGTGGCTTGCGTAAACGTCCTCTAACGGCCAAGACTGTAAACGGAACAATTCGAGGTTAACTTTGTTTATAAGTGTCGAATGTTATAAATTCTGGTGTAATCTCGTTTATTTCGGGGGCTGTGACTACAAATAAACGTGAGGCGAAGGTCTGACTTGACCCAACCTAATCCGTAGTGCCGAATAGCTTCTTTTAGCAAGTGAACTGACAGTGTATCAAATTCCCGTGGGAACGGCGTTAACCTTCAAATTTGCTAATTAAACCGAGGAGTTATTAATTGTTAAATTAACGCACTACGGACAGGCTCATGACGTCTATGAAACAACATCCCTCTAGGTGAGTAAAGCTCTGAATTTTTATATCAAAATTGTTCTTCGCCTTCGCCGGGGTCTTGACCTTGACTTCAAGATAATTTTATGCGATTAATTTTGGGGTTTGAAACTTTTACTTGGGTGTAAAAGCATTCACAGGGGTTACATGAAATTAATTACCAACTTTCTGGGAGGCGAGTGAAGCTCTCTTAGGTTCTACGAATAAGTTTCGTGTTTTGGCTCGACAAGGATTTTGAGATTTTTGCCAAAATAAAGGGGCGACGCCCTTTTTAAGTTTTGCGAATAAGTCTCGTATTGGTTCTTGCGACTAGTGTGGAGGGCTTCACCAGATGGGCTTTAAAATAGGGAAAATACAGGTCTGTATACTAGGGGTCGTTTCTACGGGTTGAGAAAAATTTATAACCAATCGTTTTGGTCGCTAATCACGAAGCCCTAAACGATTGTTATTACAACGAGTCAGGGAAAGTTTAACAGAAATCGAAATTGATTTATAACGGGTCGTTTTGGTCGATAATCACGAAGCCATAAACGATTGTTTTAATAGAAATCGAGATTGATTTATAACAAGTCGTTTTGGTCGATAATCACGAAGCCCTTAAACGATTGTTATTACCGCGTGTTCAGGAAGGTTGCCCCGGAATTTCTAGTCGCAGGAATCAAGTGCCTCTCTGCTGCGAGTGTAAGCTAATTTATACATTACCCATACTGTCTATCAGTGCTGGAAATTTGGTAGGGATGCGCCGAACAACGTCTCGTCGATGCGGGCGCAGAACGGTAATTTTTCCCGCTCCTCGGCGACGGTTTTCTAGTTGAATGTGACGAAGTTTTAGCGGGCCCAAATTAAAACGCATATAAATGTGTAGAAATAATAATTTTGGCCGACGCTAACGTCACAATAAAACGTCAGAAATTTGTATATGGCTTAATTTATATAAAATATTGTAAGCAATTGCAAATAGAAGGCTTTTAAACTATATGTTTTCTTTCTTAATTATGCAGAGAGTGCTCGTTTATACAGGGTGGCAGGTTGGCCGAATGGTTAAGGCGTCAGATTTAAGCTCTGATCTCGAGAGAGAATACGGGATCGATTGCCGTACCTGCCATATATTTTTTTTATATATTTATTATGAAAGTCTTGATTTTAAGTTAGTTTACTCATGACGGCTCTACCAGAACAAACGGCTGAGCTCCTTTTTCGACTAAAATGGACCAAGCGCGGAAGATGTTGGTTGTATCGCCGGAATTTGTCCAACGCCTTAAGTCTGGCGATAATGCGGAGAAAAATATATTATCTCAGCTTGATGACGAAATGCAAAAGGTTTTAAAGTCCAAATTAACTGATCACGATAAATGGGGGCAGTACAACCAAGTGTTACAAAGGTACCTTCATTTCACAAACCAGGCACGGCAACCAATCAAAATACTTATTGAAACAAGCAGTAACAGCCTATCAAATGCCGTTATTTTATCTACACTTCCCAAAACTTTTAAGAAAAAAGCTGAAGTTTTCCTACGCATTTTGAGTGCCTCAAACGATGTGAGCTGGGATCATAAGGGTACCGTTGCTATAAAGGGTGAAATTTTACCGGCGTCTAACATAGTAGATTTAGTTCACAACACTCTGAGGCCTCGAAAAACTATTAATCCCAAAGCGCAACTGAATCAAAACTGCAAGCACCCGGCATTGAGAAAGTTCAGGGCAAACTAAACTTCAATTACGGAAAAGGATAGTTTACAAAGTTGTTTAAAATAAACAAACTCTAATTTAGCCTAATGACTTTATGGAATTTACATGTTTAGGTACATTTTCCTTTAATAGCACTTTGCCGTAGGTTTTTAGAAAACGCAGCGTGTAAATGTAAAATTCCATGTCAGTTAAAATTGTTAGGAGTAATTATTAACTTCTAATACCACTAATACTACTTTTAATCAAAAGTAAAAATAGTAGTATAACTAAAACTTCTTTCTAAAAGCAGAAAACGTAAGAAAAGATTTAAGCTGCAAAAGATCCATATGAAAAGCAGTTTTTTTAACTAAAACGTAGGAAAAGATTTAAAAAACAAAAGATCCATATGAAAAGAGTTTTTTAACTAAAACGTAAAAAAATATTTAAAAAACACAGAATCAATATGAAAAAAGAGGTCTTTTACAGAGAAACGTAAGAAGGGATTTAAAAAACAAAATATACACATGCAAAGAGGTTTTTTACAGAAAAACGTAAGAACAGATTTAATAAACAAAATATACACATGAAAAAAGAGGTTCTTTAACAGGAAAAGATCAGCAAAGATTTAAAAAGCAAAAGAACCACATGAAAAAAGAAGTTTTTTACGGGAAAACGTAATAAAACATTTTAAAAACGAATTATGTGTACGAACAAAAGAGAGAAAATAGAAACAGATTTAAAGTCAGGGATTCTAGTTTAAAAAGAATTAATTAAATTTCCGCAGAAAATAAGCAGCCGTACGCGTGGCAATAAGTCACGTTGATGACCAACAAACGAAGAAGTAGTAGGTGCTCGCACCCACGAGTTTTAAAACCAAATCTAAAAATATCGAGCGCGCCCAAGGTCCGAAAACTGCATCAAATCCAAACGGCCGGATGTTATGTACAAGATGAAACACGAAACTCTCCGGCGAATTCCGAGAACTCGGCTGCAGAGAGAGATAGAGAGAGAGAGATAGAAGAGAGAGACAGAGACCGAACGGTTTTATTCGAGTAGCAAGGAGCAGCTGATGTACGCGGGTCCGGGGCACTAAAAAAGAAGACGAGATTTGCATGCGCGAGTGACAGAGAAAGAATACTGCGACGAGCGTTTAGCGGGTAGGTAGCGAGTTCGAAGCCGGTTCGGGGCAAGTTTTTTAAAAATCAGTTAAGGTGCGTATGTACATACCTAAGCCGTGCCATCTCGAGAACCGAAATTGGGCGTCGTAGGAGCTTTCCCTTTGACAAATTCGATAGAATGGGCAACGTCCACTTCAAACAATTTTAAATATCGAGCGGGCCAACGGCCGAAGTCCGAGAATTGCGAAAGATGCGAGCGTAAGCAGAACAAACGGCGCCGTATGTTATACCAAAGAGCATATATTTCTGAATCATTGTAATTTCTGTTATTTCAATAAAAGTAGCAAGTTTGAGCTACAATTTTAACGGAGGAAAACGAAATTATAAACACCGTTTTAAATGTTTTAAATCTGGCAACACTGCTAATCGATTTAGTCGAAGCAATCTTTAGAATGGTTTGTTTCCGGAATACCTTGACTGGTTACCTACTCCACAGAGGGCCTAAAACTGCGATCCTGGTTCAAGGTCCGTAAATATAGCAAGCTTTGAAATAAGCATACTACGAATATATTTACAGACCTTGATCCTGGTTAAGGTCACTATATCAATAAGGTACCGCCATTCCATTCCTCGCGTGAGAATGTGAGAAAATTGTGGGATAAGGATAACAAATACAAAATTCCCAAGTGCAATAGGGAAGACACTAGTTTTTGGGGATTTTATTTTTGGTGTAATGGTACTTGTAAAGTGAGGAATCTGTTAGGTTATGTGTTTTTATCCCCAGTTGGAGAAAATTGTGCGACAAGGATAGATATAAAAAATCACTAATGGCGGTACCTTATTGATATAGTGACCTTAATCCTGGTTAGAGTTCCTGTATATGAAAGAGTTGGGACATGTAGGGTGACTTATTTTGGATCCACAAACCACGGAGTACCTGATTTTTGCCAATTTTAAACTTTATGCATACTTTCTTTCAAACGAAACAACTGAAATGTATGTTTGCTATATCACATGGTCTTTGATTTATGGATCCAATGGCTCAACTCTTAGTACATATAAATAGGAACTCTAATCCTGGTTAAGGCCACTAAATCACGTTAGCTACGCTAACACAGGTAGGGAAACACCATTTGACAAGTTCAAAAACCGAGTTTGTCAATGTCAAATTTACCATAGGCGCTACTAGTAAGGGCATACATAATTTTTCTTATTATTGCTATATCCTTCGAATGCGAAGCCACAATCCTTTCTCTATGTTTTAAGTTAGGCAGATGATCGTTTTTAACCGCAATTTAAAATGTTTTCCATCTACTGACCCTGAAACTTGAAGATCTGGAGAAATATCAAAGGTAATTTTTCACAATTACAGATCATTTACCTAAATTATGACCTGAAGAGATGATTGTGATCTCGGATTCCCTAGTTTTCCCGACGAATTTTGTCATATGTATATTTAATAGTATTATGGTTTTCATTTGCTACGTTAAAGGTTGCCTGAACAACAGCATAAAAGGGTATACGCTGTTTCAAGTTCCTGAAGGTAATTTAAACTGCAATATTTAGCAATACTTTTTAATGAATTACTTATTGCAAATTAAGGACCAAGAAATAACATAAACGGCAGAAGTGGTTGAATGAAATAAATAGACCACCAGACGACATGCATCATTTACGTGTAATGTGAGGTGCCGAAGTATTGGAAAGCAGCGAGCGGTACAAAAGATTTGCTAAAGCTTTAGATTTTGTGATAATTATTTCTTTAAAGCTGGAAAACGTTTACAAATAATTTGATATATATTTATTTATTGCGTTCACATTACACAAACTTCAATTTATTTCTATTATAACCTATAATCTAATTGGGCACGCCACTGACAAAAACGAGTTTGGTTTGACATAAATCATGCTGAGTTTCCCTGCCTGTGTTAGCGTAGCTAACGTGATTTAGTGACCTTAATCCTGGTGGGTGAGTAATTTCGCGGTATACGCAGGTAAACCTCGGGGCTGAAGTTCTTCATGTTATATGTTCTTTGATCATTCTTAGGATCTCTAGAACCGACTATTAGAAATATACGGCCAATTTAGTTAAAATTTAGAATTGTATGTGTGAAACTATCAGTCGTAACATGTTACAAAATCTGTAAAAAGGCCACATTTATCACACATACCTTGTAAAAAGTGATTCAAGTGGAGATGTTATATTTAAGAGCAGCAATAGGAATAATAGACGGTAAAGAAAGTGTGGGAAACGAGGACAGTAAGCAGAAGAAATGTGGGATGTCATTGACAAAATATTGAAGAAAAAGAATGTAGATGGACAAGAAGCCACAGCATTAGCATGCTACAAGAAAGAGTGGAACAAGTTTTTTTGATCAAATATACTTATATCCTGATAGCTTGCGGTAGAAGGGAAATTGATGAAAATACTACCTACATAGTTTGCTAATTGTTCTCGCAAAGAAACACATTATTGCAATAACAATTTATTTAAATACCATAAAAAATATTTACACAATAACAAAACTAAAACATTCACTCTAGATACTATCTCTTTAGAACATCAATAAATGTTTCTCTAGGCAAAGAAATATTGGCCAACTATCCTCATTCGTTTCTTTCCAGCGGCTTGCTGCGCAAGCAATTTCATTCTTCTAGTAATATCCCCACCATACTAAAAATTGTAAATTCTCATTTGCTTATTTCATATTAACACTAAAACCTACAAGTTTAGCAGCAACATCTTTCCTATAAGCTTTCAGAGTTTCTCTAGCCACAACTTTGCCATTGACGGATGCTTGAATTGCAATTTGTATCATTTGTCGTGGAATGATATCTTTTAAACGTGCAACCATTCTGCGTCCAATAATTTCAGCCCTACTGGAATGTACAATGTTGCTCAATTCATCTACAGAGTGCCATTTAATAGAATTTGTAACTAAAATATTATCACAATGTAAAATAAATTTTACTAAAGATCTTAACAATACTTTGACTAAGTAACTCAGTTGAAATCCTCTATCCTCGTAATCGAAACTTGCATAACCTGATGAGATTGTTTTGAGAGTGTCGTGAAAGTCCAATACAATTTCACATAAGGGTAGGTCGAACTGCAGCATAACTCTTTCATTGTCAATGTTCGTTGCACTTTTTTGCACACCCCGTTTTCTATACACAACGATAAAATAGGACCTAAATATTTATCCGGTGTAATGATGGTACCTTGAATACAATATTTAAATTTTAAAAATGTTTTCATGTCTTAGTTTTTACCTAAAACCATGGGTTCATAATATTCATCAACTTTCAATGGCTCTGGAAAATGTACAGGGTTTGTGATATATAGCTCAGTTCCTGACTTTAAAGTTTGTTTTGTTTCCTTCAATTTTATTTTGTAAGTTACTGACGGCGCCGTCAAAATTGGTCAGCATCATATTCTTGTTGCAGCCTTTGACTGAATACCTCCAGATGTAGTAAACCCAAGAATCCTAAACGCCATCCTTGTCCTAAAGCCGGGCTACAAAATAAAACAATGTAAAGTCGGGTCTCCACATTCAAGAGTTAGAATCGCAGTGCCATCACAAATGTACAAAAACCTGTGTACATAAATCACACAAGTAGAGACATTCATCAAATGTTGAAACCTGTCTAGAGTGCCATGGACAGCAACTCGGGGGGTATTTCTAAGCTTGACCACCAGATGGCAAAATGAGTCCCAACTTAAGGTCACTAAATCACGTCAGCTAACGTGATTTATTGACTTTACTCCAACCTAGAGTTCTTGCGTATTAATAATAAGATCATTTTAATATTATACAGGAACTATCCCAACATTAATGTGGTTAAGGTCACTAGATCAACACACTAAAGTGTAAGGTACTGCCATTAGTGATTTTTTATATCTATCCTTGTCGCATAATTTTCTCCAACTGGCGATAAAAACAAAATCTAATAATTTGACTTTATAGCAGTGCCACTACACCCAAAAGGAAATCCCCAAAAACTAGTGTCTTCCCTATTGCATTTGGGAAATTTGTATTTGTTATCCTTATCTCACAATTTCTCACATTCTCACGTGAGGAATGAAATGGCGGTACCTTACACTTGGTGTATTAAGCTAGTGACCTTAGATATGGTTACAGTGCCTTTATATAGACAGTGGCGACAATACAACTAAGCCACACTCCCGCAGCCATATTTAGGCACATTTCTAACGGGTGTTCATTTAAATTTGTGATCAGAGTCGACTGTGATACGTGTTTTACGTTTGGCAGTACTGAAAACATTCGAGATTTGCAGGTTAAGATTTGCGTCAGTTTGTGTCAAAACCTAACCTACTAATCTCGAATTTGACATAGACTGACAATACACTTCAGTACTGCCAAAAGTATAACACGAATCACATGTGATTTAGCCGCCCTAAAACCACGTGATCTAGGGAGCCAATCAAAAATAGGACACCCCATTGTCGCCACTGTAGATATGGTAAGGTAGTCGCGCCATCTGTTGGTAATATCGGAAAGTACCTCCCCCCCACCCAGGAGCTGTTCAAGGTCATTCAAATCAGTAACATCAAAGGAACCGACAGTGAGTGCCTCTACTTATTTTATTTATGTACGCTGGAAAAACCATGTATATCTCTAGGTTCTCCAAACTTGTTATTTTTTTTTAATGATACAGAAATTAATGAATAGTGAGTGAATTTAAAATCTCAAAATTAATGATTGGGTGCGGACGAATTAAAATTGAAGAAAGGAAAAACTCCAGTATAACCCACTGGTACATTTTGACATTTACGGAATATGCGCAGAAAGGAATTGCTATGTCAGCGGTTCTAAAAATTTGGTGAAACTGGATTTTAAGCTATGGATAAAAGAAATACTCATCGGGAAATTTAAATTTAATATTATTGTCTACGATTGGAATAATTCCTTTTTTTTATGGTCATATACCCTGTCTTTAAATACATTTTTGTACTAAGTACACAAATCTTAAACTGCAGCAAACTTAAATTTGCACCTTGACGGCAGCCAAGATTGGATTTGGCGTGAGATGCTCGTGTTCTGCTTCCATTGTCTGAAGATTTGTAGAATCACCGACAAACTGAGAATCACATTATCATGCGCCGAAGCACCAGTGGGCTATATTGGAGTTAAGCCGAAAAACCATACAGATAACATCATAACTCAGAACAATCACAATTATTAAGCATAATCCCATAATTTGAATGCCATACCTAGTGTCAACAGCTACAGTAACAGCAGAATCATTTAAAGCTAATTTCTCAATAGCGCTCCGTAGACTAACATGCTGAGATTGATCAAAAGGATAAATCCCTGCAAATACCATAGGTTGAACAGGTTTGAAGCCTGGTAAAGGCTCTACTGGGACGTCAGTCTTATATATTGTGTCGCCTATATGAGCTTCACGACTCGAACGCATATTGCAGCCTATAAGTCCAATTTGACCAGCTACTCTAAAAAATATTGGTATTTTGCAAGGAGATATATTTATGTTAAAAATTACAGTTTTTTAAGATTTTCCTCCTGAGGCCTCAGTACTGCCAGCGTCTTAACTTCATAAGATTTGGTGGTATGGTGGTATGTGATGTTGTCGCCAACGCTTATATGGCCGTCTTTAATATAAATTAGGGAAAGCACCCCACGGTACCGATCGTACCAACTGTCAAACAGAAGTGCCTTAAATGGAGAGTTTCTGTTTACTGTAGGAGACGGCAGTCTAGTGATGATTGCTTCTAAAACTTGATCTATTCCCGTACCTAATTTTGCTGATATCTAGAAAAAAAATGTTATACATTTTGACGTAAAACTTGTAGGTTACTTAAATAGTATAGGACATAGAGGATATAGACGAAATGAAAGAGATAATACGAAAACTAAAAAACAACAAAAGTCCAGGACAGAAAGGGATAGAAGCAGACAATATAAAATATGCCGGAAAAGTTCTCAAGCTCAAAATACACAAATTAATCCGAGGAATATGGAGACAGGAAATAAGTTGGGGAAATGCTACTATAATACCTATCCTAAAAAACGGAGATGAAACTTGGTGCAGCAACTATAGACGGATATCCTTGCTAGATGTGGCAACGGCAATTAAAATAAGGTTAGAGGCAATCATAAAACCACAGATAGGAAATACCAGGCAGCGTTTAGGAAAGGGAGAGGAACTACCGAATAAATCTTCATGCCGAGGGGTCAATTACCCAGGATTTAAGTGTACAGGAGATATCCTTGTATGAAAAATTTCCCTTGATCTCCTTCAGATAACCTCAGACCTCCCTAGATTACTAAGATTTCCAAAAGATCTCCTGAAATCTTCTCAGATCTCTCTCATATCTCTCGCGATTATCGCAAATATTCCAATATTCCCCGAAATCTCCCAAAATTCCCCCAGTTTTTCAAAATATTTCCTTCTATATACCGGGTGACTATAAATGATTGAAATTTTTTTTCTTAGGTTGGCACTGTTTATGTTGGTGGCACTGTAAGTCTATGTCAAATTCAATGTTCGCAGGTTAGGTTTTGCGTCATTCTATGTCAAAACTGACACAAAATCTAACCTGCTAACCTCGCATTTGACATAGACTTACAGTTCCACCAACATAAACAGTGCCAACCTAAGAAAAAAAATTTCAATCATTTATAGTCACTCGGTACATACTATCCATTCACAAAACTCGTGAACTGTCAAAACGCTGTTAAGTTGGTACCTTCTTTAAATTCTGTTATGGAACTTCTGCTTGCTGATTTTGGCAGCACTGAAATGTTTTACATTTAAAAACGTGACTTATGTCACACAGAAAAGATAGAGGGTTTTATTATTGGAAAGGGAAAAAGTGCTATAGTTGATTATTACAAGGAAAAACTAGAAGAAATTAGTTTTGACTTTTGACACATGTAACATAACCTTAAGTTTAAATATACTAGAAATCACTAGATCCGAAGTACATTCCCAAAAAAACTGTAATTTCCAGGTACACTCAACAAATATTTAAAAAATTTGACATTGACGGTTCATGAGTTTTGTGAATGGATAATATAAGCCACTGCCTCCTACACTTACAAGCCATGCTGTTGAAGATTTGGCAACGCTGATCGTAGACCAATTTTTGTACTGTTTATTTATAAAAATGTCTGTTGAAATGTGGCGTGTGATTAAATATTAATATGTTGGACTGCTCTAAGTTTGACGAAATACATTTATTTATATTACTGTACTGTTCGTGATAAGTGCAAGCAAAATTGCTGCTAGAATTCATGGGGTTGATTAAGTATTTCACTGAGGTAAGTAACAACCTAACCTCATTTTTAGGGCATTTCTTGTAACTTTTAATTTTATATTTAGAATGCCACGAAGACGCTGTGTACCAACCACAACAGTACCTTAAAAGAACATCGTATGCAAACGCTAACAACATTTTCTTTTCAAATGAACGAGATCCGAAAGAAAGCATGGCTTCGTGCAACAGTACGAGAACGTTGGACCTTAACAAAAAGTTCTGTCATGGGTGCAATACATTTTAATGGAAAAGACATTTGAAAACGTTAGAAATGAGAGTGCGGATCTGCAGAACTGTTGCTGCATTACCCTTGATTAGCTGACAATGCTGTTCCAAGCGTATTTCCAAATTTACCAACATATTTGTCGTCGAAAGCGCCTCAAGAAAGGACAAATCCTGAATATAGAAGTAGACAAGTATTGGAAAGACATGCACAAAAAGTGAAAGTGTTTTTAAATGATGACATCGGCAGTTTTTAGAAGTTTATGGAACAATTTACGTCACACAAATTTAGATGTTACCGAGCAGATAAGTTTATTATGTTCAAATAAGATTATTTACAGCAGTAGCACCATAGTTTTTGCATATATGTTGCACTCTCAATCAGCAGTGGTGTATAGAAAGTGACAAACTTTAAAATAATTACAGAAATGTTCTTTTATCTATGGGTTACACAGGTTAAGTTGTTTTATTTTTATAAATATACTGTTACATGTTTGTATTACTCGAGTATGTAAATAAATTCACAATTATACAAGCTATCTTTAGTTAATTACAGAGTAAAATATGATAAATAGTTAAGCTGTTCTCTTTAAAGCAACATTATTTCAAATTGGAGTATTGTAATTTAGAACCACCAACTACCAGAGATGCAATGTTGTCAAGTCTAACAGCATGGCTTGTAAGTGTAGGAGGCAGTGGTATAGGCCATTCACTAAACACAAAAACATTTTAATGTTTTTGAAGTTGGCATATGTATACAACTTTTGTACTGGGGATTCTGTATTTTGTTTTGCAAAGGTTTCCCCACCTGCATAAAGGCAGGTTTCAATTTAAAAATGACATTCAATGACAATTAACATTTCTCATTATTTCAGTGTCAAAGTAGATATTTTCCGGAAATTCTTGCCGGAACTTTTATAAAATGTAATAAAAATACCTATTAATAAACGCTTTGTCAATAGTATCCACCAGAGTATTTGTATAATATCCTTAGTAGTTATTTATAACAATTATGACAGATGCTAAGTAAATGTCACACCTTTAACCTATTAGTTTTAGTAACTTTTTGTAAGTACATTCTTAGACAAAGATGAATTTCAGAAGTACTCATGAAATGTTTGAAATCAAAGGCCACTTTGTGTTTTTATGTTTAGTTAACAGACTATAGATTATATTATAAGTGAGAGAAATGCATCATTATTTGCGAGTGAGAATTTTGAATCGCGAGTGCCCCAACACGAGCGATACAATTTCTCACGAGCTTATAATGGCATTAAGCTCAGGTGTGATATACGATGTTTTATCTTACAGTAGCAATTCTTGTGCCTAAATAGTTTGCGCAGTCAGAATATGTCGCTAAATAAATTTATAATTAGTCGCCTATGATTAGTGATATACGTTTGACAGTACTGAAGTGTATTGGCAGTACTGAAGTGTATTGGCAGTACTGCAGTGTATTGTCAGTCTAAATATGTCAAATTCGAGGTTCGTAGGTTAGGTTTTGTTTGTTATTTGACACAGACTGACGCAAAACTTAACCTGTAAATTACGAATTTGACATAGCTTGACAGTGCTACCGACAATGCAGAAGTATAAATAATGAAAACTCACTTGTGAATAAAACTTCATTTTAGTCACTGAAAACAGTTGTATAATGTATGGTAATAGACGCTACTGTAAGATAAAATAGTAAATCTGGCAATGTGGTGGCAAGAAAATGTCGAAGTGACACTGACAGAAAATAAGTTGCATCCGATTGTAAATAATCTATTCCCTGATTATTTCCAACCATTCGTTAAATATAATTATGAAATTCACAGCTGTCAAACGAGAAGCAAAAATTATTTGCATGATATCAACTACAAGAAACACTAACTCAGTTTTAAATAAAGGCTTTATTTTATTTAACTCATTAAGTAGAGATATAAAAAGTTCTGCAAATATAAATATATTTCAAAGAAAATTAAGGCAGAGGCTTCAAGATGAGGGTTAAAATTGAAATAAATTTGGGTCATTTGGGATGGGAAATATATTGTTAATTTGCCCCTTTAATTACATTAAGTATATTATTATACTTATTATGTAGATTATTGTTATTTTGCCACGTTGAGGTTTGCGGAAAGTTTGTTCCCCACATTTCGTTCCCCACATTTCGTATCCCACATTTCGTTCCCGGGATATTTCGTCTCCCCACATCTCGTACCCGGAAACTTTGTTCCCGAGAGAGCTCAATTTGACTTCTAGATTACAGGGTATTGAAAAACAAGTGCAGTCATCGGAATGCAGTTAGAAAAATTAAAGATATTTTAATTAATTTATTTATTATAATAAACTTAGAAGAACTATATACAGTATGTCCCAGGCTTGAGTTTACAAGAGGGAATTACATTTTATTTTTAGTTTTACATAAAACTGTTATAGGAATTATAATTCCTGCTTGGTTTGCATAGAATTTTCAGTTGTTCAAAAACAAGTTGGCCTTGACAGTTATGCAAAAATTATTTTCTTTTCAGCTAAACTACCCTTAGTGTTCATGATACGGCAAAATATTACCAAGAAAAGTAGTCCAGAATGAGAAATTATGGCCCTATACAAAATATCAGGAAGATACTTAGACTAAACCATCATTGTTAATAAATACAATTTATTTTGTTCTTATAAGTTTATTATAATAAATAAATAAATTAAAATATCTTTCATTTTTCTAACTGCATTCCGATGGCTACACTCGTTTTTCAATACCCTCTAATCTAGGAGACAAATTGAGCTTGCTCGGGAACAAAGTTTCCGGGTACGAGATGTGGGGAGATGAAATATCCCGGGAACGAAATGTGGGGTACGAAATATGGGGAACGAAATGTGGGGAATAAACTTTCCACATTTCCCACATAGAAATGGGCTGTTGTTTTTATAGTATTTTTATGAAACATGTGATTTTTTCAATGTACGTATCTTTAAGCAGAGGTTAAAAAGAAGTTTATGATAATAATTTTTATTTATGTTGATGAACTTTATTTATGATAATGAATTTTATTTATGTTAATGAAATTTTTATTTTGGTATGTATTTATTTCTTTAGTTACTTTATTTATTTTAGTATTTATTTAATTATCTATTATTTATTTCTTACATTTTGTTATTAATTATTGTTAAATAAGTTGAGCATTATTGTTGGAACCTTTAATTTAGTTTTTGTATTTAATTTAATTTTTTTTTGGTTGTATTAGCTTTTGCTAAATAAAATCTTATTATTACTGTTGTGCTGTATTATTATTTCTATTGTGATAAATAAAGTAATATTATTATTATTAAACAGATTTTACATGAGTATACAATTTTGTTGTTTTTATACGGTTGGAAGTGACAATCTGACCTAGGCCTAGGCTGCAATGCCTGAAGGGTCCAAACACTTTCCTACAACAACAGTCAGGAGCAGGACATTTTTTTATAAAAAATTTATCGGTGGGCAAGTTAGAATTTTTTTCATTGCGCAAGTGGAGTGGGAAATGCAAGCTAAAACGTTCACCACAGGAGATTTTATTAAAAGGCGCGTACCAACAGTGTTTCTATACATGACAATCACTTAAAAAGCATTTTTGATGTTTTCCTAACGTGTTTCCCAATGTACTCAACTAAATCATTTTGCATTGACTTCAGTACTCCTAAAAAAACATCCTGTATTCTTTTCAGATGCTCTGAAATGCCTGAATCGGATTAACAGAATTCAATAGTTTCTTGCAAAGTAATAAACCAGAAATTTTATAAAATGAAATTTTAAGTCGGGCTTATAATATCATTATAGCCCAATCGTCAAGATTATAACCTGAGCATACCGATGGGTACAAGACACGCGGACTATAATAGTCTTGCCTACCGCGGTGTATATACCATTTTTTGCACTACTAGTGCCTTAAATTGTAGCATACATAGCAAGAGTTTATTAATACCTACGAAAATTAAGTAGGCTGAATTTCAAATGTGCGAGTCGGCTGGTACGAAGGGTGTGCTCGCGAATTCCGAACGACCAATGGTGTTCGCCAGTTGACTTCAATATTCAACGCCGTTACGGAAGGGGCTTAACGACTGTAATAATAACATTATTCACTACTGGTCTATATGCATGACCCAACATATGGTAATAATAGTGTGTTATAAAACAATTTAATAGTGCAAAAGGATTTGTTTTGTTTACAATTACATTTTCTGGAAATAACCACTAAACAAGCAAATCGGATCTAAAAAATTTGCAGCAAAATCACCTTTGCGTAATAGCCGAAACATTTTATTGTTGTTCTTTTTTTTTCGTTTTGCTAAGGACTGCAATCTCTTCATCTATATTAATGTACTTTAATAAATCACAACTGGTTATTGGCTAATTAATTTTATAGGGAGGTTTTGCAACATCAACAGCAGGGCATTTCAGATGCAGACAAGGGCAATTGTCCCCCACTCGTACATGTTAAAAATGCAAACACTACAGGCAGGCAAATGCCGGCGCATGTTTGTAGCCATTAAAATATGGCTGCGCAGGGTGGGCATTACTCTACCCTAGAATTGCGGCAAACTAGAATATACAGTGTGTCTCACTTTAGACGGCACCACCCCAGTATATTTTTTATATATTATCAATTTTAAAAAAATTTTTGTTCTGCTTATATCCCTCCCAAAATTTTACTTTTAGGGTATTTTACTTTCCCTTCACGGTAAAATGCTACTACGATTTAAAATAAACAACAAAATTGAAGAAGTCCTATTAGAGATTTTTTTATCAAAAAATCTTGTTAATAGAAGTTGTTCAGAATTGTTCAAATAAGCTAAATCCAAAATTTAATTAAAAACAAAAAAATCAAATAATAATCTCACATCCTCCTGTTATACATACGACTGTGCTAAAAATTGACAATTCATTTAATCGTACTGAAAATGTAACAAAATCAATTACAAGGAACCATCACCCTGAAAATGACGTTATTTTCAATTACAGCAAGCGCTCGATAACGTAAACACCGGATAATGAAAACATCACGCTAATGTAAACACAAACTTCATACTATAGGATCAAACAGAAAGTTCGATAACGCAAACAACCTGTACAGTTCGATAACGTAAATAGTTCTTGGCGACGGTTATTCGCCAATTTATGTAGGGGATTCCCCTCTGCGACACAGCTGAGTCGATAGGATGGGTGTTTATGATGCGTTTGCATTTCATTTTAGTCATTGTTGAACATAGGTACGGCTGCCACGGAAAAAAGTTGGTCCCGGTTGTCATAATAACATCATGACAGTCGTTAGTGGGGTTGGAACTCCCCATAAAATGTACAGTGACGCCTATAATTGGCCTAACGGCTGTTGGCGGAGTGCGAAATAAAATAAAATAAATAAATAGGTGCTAATTTATGCAGAATAAAATAGCAGCTTATTTTTCTTCTCATTAAAATGGTGTATTATTTATTGCTGTCATAATATATTTTGTTTTTTATTGTGTTACTAAACGTTTCTTTTAATAATGTGTTTATTAATAAAATCACACTCGCTAATGTAAACATTTCGACAATTTGAACACACTTGGTATGAATTAATTCACGTTATCGGGCATCTGCTGTATATCACTGAGAAACCTACATCCAGTCTACGAACGATGTCCTTAGTTTTAAATTATTCAAAATATAAAATTTGGAGGTGTCTTCGTAGACATACGAAAATTCCTTTCAAGCCAAAATTTCTGCATACGTTGGATGAAGAGGATCTTGAAGGCGTTTGTGGAGTCAAAGTAATTTTTTAAATGATACGAATTTCCTAAAGAAAATCTTGTTTACTGATGGGGCTACATTTACCACCAACGGAATAGTTTCATCGCAAAATTGTAAATATTGGTCTGCAAATAACCCACACCGGATAATAAACTGTAAACCTCAGTATTCTCAGAAAATTAACATTTGGTGTAGAATTCTAAACAATAGAATTATAGCACCATTCTTTTTTAGACAAAACTTAAATGCTCCGTGCATTTTAGAATTTTTAAATAACGATTTACGGGATGCATTACATGATCTTACAGTTGCAGTATGGCAGGAAATGTACTATCAATTAGACGGGGCGCCAATACATAATGCATTTGTGGTTAGGGAATGGTTAAATGAGAATTTCCCCGGAAAATGGATACGTTGTAACCGCCCCTAATCGCATAGTCACCTAGATCCTCCAATATCACACCATTAGATTTTTATTTATGGGAAACTATTAAAAATAAAGTGTATAAAACTAGACCAATAAATATTCAACAACTTTGTCTCTAATACGACTTCAATTTTGCTGTTTATTTTAAATCCTAGAAATCCTTGAAAAGCGCATTCCCTACAGAATACCGTAAAGAGAAAGTAACATACCCTAAAAGTACAATTTAGTGAGGGGTATATTCAGAGCAAAGACATTTTTTAAATCGATAATACGCAGTGGGCCAAAAAAAATGGTATAAAATTTAAATATTTGTATTTGCAATAATAGTTATTTAACAAATAAGTATGTTAATGAGAGCGATTAATAATCGAGACATTTTAACGTGGCACCGAACGCGTTAATTGTAGAGTTTATTAATCACCGATTAACATACAAGGTAGTTACAATATTTTTCCGTGAATCATATATTATTAATTTGAAGAAAATCTAATTTTATTCCAAGAAAAGAATTTGACACTTAAAGTTTTGACATTAATGGTTAGTGATGTGAGCTTGAAAAGTTTCATGAAAAGTTTCAGTGAAAAGTTTCAAATTTTATGAAACTTTTCAAATTTATAAGTTTCACATGTTTCAAAAATTTCCAAAAATTTCATAAGTTTCATAAGTTTCAAAAGTTTCTTATAAGTTTCAAGTCAGTATTACAGATTGCTAGTGAAGTCAAAACAAAGCAACCTAAAATACATGAAATTGATGATGAGGAAGAAGAAGAACTTAGATTTACAGACTCGGAAGAGTCGGATGCTTCTCTATCTCAAGATGAGAAATTAATGAAAGACTATACATTAAATATGGCAGAAGTTAGTAGTGACGAGGTAACAACTGATGACTATGGTGACACTGAATTAGAAAATAATGAATAAAAATAGGTTTAAATAGTAAATACTAATTTTACTAATAAATTAGTAAGAAAGAAAATAAGAAATGACCTATTCGATTACAGAGAAAAAATAACAGAAGAAATAATTGAAAACAATAAAAGTTTGAAAGTCTTACGATCAAGATTAAGTAAGGGAACAACACAAATTAATAAAATAAAGGATAACACAGGCGGTGAAACAACAAACAGGAAAGAAATACTAAGAGTAGTTGAAAAGTTCTACACTAAACTATACAAGTCAGAGCTAGAAGAAGAACACCTACAAAACCACGTAAACATAAAGGCACAAACAACAAAATTAAACATCATAAACGTTGGTTCCGAAGACATACCAGATGTCACCAAAGCAGAAATACAAAACGCCCTTCAGCAAATGAAAAACTCAAGAGCACCAGGTCACGATGGGTTAATAAGTGAACAACTAAAATATGGAGGAGAAAAGGTGATGAATCTAGTAAAAAGATTAATGAACAAATGTTTGGAGACAGGAAACATACCAGACTCCTGGAATACTGCAGTGATCATTCTTATACATAAAAAAGGACCTAAAGACGATTTAGAAAACTATAGGCCAATCAGCCTATTATCCCATCTTTATAAACTGCTCACAAAAATCATAGCTAACCGTATAAGTAACAAATTAGACGCCTACCAACCGGTGGAACAAGCAGGATACAGAAAAGGATTCGGAACCAACGACCACCTGCAAAGCGTAAAACAGATAATACAAAAATGCAACGAATACAACATACCAATAGTACTCGCCTTCTTAGACTACAGAAAAGCTTTCGACATCATAGAGATACCACACATAATAAAAGCCCTTGACGATTGCCGTATAGACTCCAGATACACCCAAATAATAAAGAACATATATAAAAAAGCAACAAATTACATGAAACAACTGACGAAATTAAAATAGGAAGAGGGATAAGACAAGGTGACACGCTGTCACCTAAACTATTCACTCTAGCTCTAGAAAATATTAAACAACTGAATTGGGAAAATAAAGGTCTAAATATTGATGGAAAGCATTTATCAAACTTAAGATATGCAGATGACACAGTTTTAATCGCAAATAACGAGAAAGAAATGCAAACAATGTTACACGAAATATACGACCAATCTAAGAGAGCAGGATTAGAACTGAACATGAGAAAAACAAAAATTATGATAAATGACGAAATAAAAGGCACAGACCGGTATATAATCAACAATGAGGAAATAGAGGTTGTTGAACGGTATACATACTTGGGGCACAACTTAACACTCGGCAGAGGATATCAAGAAGCGGATATTCAGCGAAGAATAAAATTAGGTTGGGTGGCATTCGGTAAACTGGCAAGTATACTAAAATCAACAAAATTCACCAAACGCCAAAAAGCAAAAATATACAATACATGTGTCCTACCGGTACTTACATATGGTCTTGAAACTAATGCAATCACAAAGAAAATAGCAGACAAAATGGCAAAATCCCAAAGAGCTATGGAAAGACAAATGCTGGGCATAACTCTTCGGGAAAGAAAAAGACATGAATGGATTAGAAAGCAAACCGGAGTGGAGGATGTAGTAAAAAGAATAGCCCAACTGAAGTGGAGTTGGGCAGGACATGTGGCTAGAAGGACAGATGATAGATGGGCTACAAGACTGCTACAGTGGAGACCAAGAACAACGAGACGAAACGTAGGAAGACCAGTAACCAGATGGTCGGATGACATCCGGAAGGTGGCCGGTAAAAAGTGGATCAGACTGGCAAATCAGAGAGAAGAATGGGACCGAATCGGGGAGGACTATGTCCAATATTGGACCAACAAAGTCTGAAGAAGAGAGAGAGAGAGAGAATTTTACTTATATATGTTATTTTTAAAAACTGTGTCTTGTAATTTCATAATTTCTAACCCCTTTTCAGTAAAATTAATGTTCTGTTTAAATATTATATATTGGTATTACTGTATTAGATACTTTAAAATGCTGAAAGCTACTTAACCCTTCAGTACCCGTTTACGGTCTGTGAGACCGAGCAAACACATGATGCAGTATATTACTTAATGTGCTAGCGTTAGTTTACCGCCCATTTCACTACCTTCCTATATATTGCCATTGAAGATCCGTATGCAGTTTTGAGTTCGTGCGTGCAGTGGTTTAAAAGTTATTTATAATTTCGGTTTCAGAGACCGAAGCGCGTACCCGAGTTGTTTTTATTTTTACCTTTGATATACGACCAATGTAAGGAGAAGGAAGTATTTTCTGCATTTTTAGTAACAATGTTATACTAAAACATTATTATAGTCATGGCAGATTTTATGAGAAAGAAGAGGCGCGACTAGAACAGACGATGCGAGATATAATAGCAGAGGAGGATGTCGACAACGCGTTTTATGATGACGTGCCATCGTCTGACGAAAATAATTTATTGGAAACTAGGGAAATGAACAGTGACACTGAACAGGAAATATCTGATTATGAAGACGTTAATGAACAAGAAACAAATGCCATAAGATATCTCACTATTTTTATGGAGGTGGCAGAGGGTGTCGGTCTGCGAGACCGGTGCGGGTACTGATGTCTTAGAATTTTGAACGGGTACTGGAGGGTTAAATGTACAGGAATTCTAAAAGTTTCACAAGTTTCATAAGTTTCAAGGTTTTCATGAAACTTTTCAAAATTATAAGTTTCATGAAACTTAACATCACTATTAATGGTACCGGGTGACCATAAATAGTTGTTTGAAATAATAAATGACATTTATAATTTTGAATATTAATTTGGAGATGAGTAATGTCAAAAAGAATTCTTAAAAATCCTGTGTGTTACTTCATTGCGTGATTTTAACAATTTTTTTAATGAAAAATAAAAAATCATTTGTCAAAAACATGCATATTATCGAAAGTTAACATTTTAAAATTACAAATCAATACGTTTCGCAATTTTTGATTGCATCTTCAGTTGTTAAAATTAGTTGACGGTATTTATTACAATTCTAAAAGGAGCAAACAAAAAACAAGTAGAATTAGCGAAAACATTCCTTTCTAAAAACCTGCATACTTACATAATAGTTTTAATTGTAGAGTCATTTATTGCAAGTTGTTGATGATATTGTGATTTTTGAATTTAAAAAGAAACACTTTAAAACTTAGTTAAAATTTTTAGCGACTAAGACATTTACATGTTTGTGCCTACGTCGTTCTAATTAAAATTTTAAATGTAAATGTCTTAGTCGCTAAAAATTTTAACTAAGTTTTAAAGTGTTTCTTTTTAAATTCAAAAATCACAATATCATCAACAACTTGCAATAAATGACTCTACAATTAAAACTATTATGTAAGTATGCAGGTTTTTAGAAAGGAATGTTTTCGCTAATTCTACTTGTTTTTTGTTTGCTCCTTTCAGAATTGTAATAAATACCGTCAACTAATTTTAACAACTGAAGATGCAATCAAAAATTGCGAAACGTATTGATTTGTAATTTTAAAATGTTAACTTTCGATAATATACATGTTTTTGACAAATGATTTTTTATTTTTCATTAAAAAAATAATTAAAATCACGCAATGAAGTAACACACAGGATTTTTAAGAATTCTTTTTGACATTACTCATCTCCAAATTAATATTCATAAATAGTTGTTTTTTTCTTAGGTTGGCACTGTTTATGTTGGTGGCACTGTAAGTTCGAAGTTAGCAGGTTAGGTTTCAAAACTGACGCAAAACCTAACTTACAGTGCCACCAACATAAACAGATCTTTAAAAAGCATTCATTAATAAAAACAGGGATATTAATAGACGATTCTCTCTACATTAATGAAACCCATAAATAAACGATCAAGAAAAATAATAATTAGTCAATTCAAATAGTTCTTCAAAAAACGAAATGCTTACTCTTTGGAGATTGAAAACATATCTTATTTACAATAATACAACGCTTCAATGTGAAATTAAATCTAACAAATTAGTAGGAAATGACGTTTATTTCATTTGTTTGGTTGTTTGGTCAACGTCATTTTAGTTTTCCTTGTGGATATGTTGGATTCAGCTGCCTCCGAGGCAAATAACTTCTGTATTTGGGCACTGGTGAAGACGACTGCAAATGATTGTTCATAACAATAGTGGGCATATTGAACCATAGTTTTAAATAGCATATTTAATAATTATTATTAATTTTGTATTTTCTAAAGTTCTAAATAAGTTTTTACCAAAAAACGGCATTTGGTGCATGGATTTATTTAACCACGCGCAACTTTCAACTGGTACTATCTTTTTGGAGTAAAAGTACATCTATAAAAATTGAGCTCTTCCATAGTATAATAATCATATAAAAATATTAGTGACTTACAAATATACGGGGCTATAAAATCTGTACCGTTTGTTTTTGACCCACTCTGTATATTAAAAAAATACTGGGGTGGTGCCGTCTAAAGCGAGACACACTGTATTATTGAGATTTCTTCAGATATCCTCAAGATTTCACAGCTCATCCTTAACCACCTTCCCCAAACCTCCTGAGATTTCCTCAGAACTTCCCTAGATATCCCCAAAATTTCCCGGCAAGTGTACACAGAGGATATCCCATTCTGAGTAACCCCTCGCTTCATGCTAAACCAAGTGCTAACTATTTGCTACGAGTACAAAATTCCAGCAGCTGTAATATTTATAGACTTTAAGAAGACGTATGTTTCAGTAGAGAGAACTAAATTGATGGAAGTCATGGAAGAATTTGGTATACCTCCATAACTGGTGAGACTAGTGAAAATGATATTACAGGAAACAAGCAATGTAAGGGTTAAAGAGGAAACAACCGAAGACTTTGTTCAATATAGTGCTGGAAAAAATCATGAGAGAGAACCAAGTGAACATAGTGTAGAAAAGCCATCAAGTAGTCTTAGAATAAACAAACGATGTGGCTATAATAACTAGGAATCACAAAAACCTACAGGAAACAACAAGAAGAATGGTAGAGACAGCACATAAGCATTGTAAAGCTGCAAAACATGGATAATGAACATGAATACACAAGAATTGCTAATTAGATGGGAAAAGAAAATAATTAGAAGAATAGTGGGAGGAAAGAAAACAAAAGATAGATACGTAAGAAGAACAAATAAAGAAGAGATATACAAAAAGCCAAAGATAGACACAGTAATAAAATCAAGAAGTGAAGTGAAGAAAATAACCTAGAGAACACCGGATAACAAGAAAAAGAAAGGAAGACCAACGAAAAGGCTATCATGACACACCTAAAAGAATACGGTGTAAAGAAGTGGAGAAGTAAAGCCAAAGATAAGAAGTTATGGAAACAAATAACAAAGCTGTGAATCTAGAAGGTTCTCATAATTTATAATATTGCAATAATTACCCGTAGCACTTCATCAGGATCGATATCAAATAAAGTGTTCAGTTGTTTACACACTCTATCAGGATCGGCATTCTTTAAATCTATTTTGTTTAAAACCGGAACGATGACTAAATCCTTACTGAATGCCAAATAAAAGTTTGCAACTGTTTGAGCCTGAACGCCATCATTAGCATCAACCAGCAGTATTACTCCCTGACATGCTGATAAAGAACGGGAAACCTATAACAAAGTACATTCTCATAAAGGAGTTATTTAAATTGTCAGATAAATGAGAAAAATTCGGTATCATGGACCACTCTAAAACACGCAGTTCTCTTTATAACAGCAGCATTTTGAACTACCATTCTTGGAGCTAGTAATATAGGTGGGTGCTAAGTACACATAAATCTTAAACTGCAGCTAACCTACGCATGAGGCAGAAGTGGTCTACGATACTGCATTTTAGCCAGATAAACATTTACTTCATTGGAAAAATCGACATGACCAGGTGTGTCAATTAAATTTAGTACATAATCATGACCATCGTACTTATACAATAGCGACACACTTTGAGCCTTTACAGTTATCCCTCTTTCCTTTTCTACTTGCAATTTATCGAGTATTTGACGATTTCCACTACTGGCTTTGATAGCGCCAGTGAATTCCAATAGACGATCTGCTAATGTGCTTTTTCCGTGATCGACATGAGCAATAATACTAAAATTCCTGATTCTTTCCACTGGTATTTCTGTATAATCTATATAGGGCTGAGAAGTATCAGTTGAACTGAATCTTCGTCTAAAAAAGAAAAATTTGAGCAATATAAAAAATTATTCTATTAAAATATACAATTACATACGATAGGCACCACCTGTAGTAATTAGGTTTTTCAATTAAACATCTAATTTTTAAGAATAATCGCCTCGTAATTAACATTTTAAAAAATGTCAAAAGTTAGGTTAACCTGAGTTAAAGCTCCTAAAAAGTGTGCTTACATAAGTAGGCATTTTAACCTTGCTAGTAGTCAAAATTATTTATTGCACCATATGAACTACAGCCAAAACTAACCTCAAATTGCGCAGCAAAAGTAATGTCTATATCAGTAACCAACTTCTAAAAATGTTCTGTAGTAGATTTAACAGTTTACGAAATTTATATGTACAAAAACATGTATATTTGAAGATGGTGAATATCCATACGCAGCAAAATCTATTTTCAGCTAAACCCCCAATTCAGTCGGTACAAAGAAATGTCGATGGTGATCAACAGAAAAAGGCGAAAAAGCAACCCGTACCAAAAATTACACTAATATCGTCCGACGATAATATTAGCGTAGCAACGCTTGAAGAAGCACGGCACTTATCCAAACGGAGAGACTTAAAGTTGGTAAAGATTCTAGATTTAGATACAAAAACTCAGAGACCGGTTTATAAACTTATGACCGGCAGCGAGTATCATGCAGAGGACCTAAAACAAAGAGAGCAGCGGAAGAAGGAGAAACTAAATAGTTCACTGAAGGGAGAAAAGCTTTTGATGCTGAATGCGGCTATAAATAAGCATGATTTAGAGACTTACGTTAAAAAGGTGCAGAAGTGGATATCCAAAAAATACGAAGTTCGAGTTGTCATTAATGGAGATATTGCTAATATGGAAATTACAGTAAGTTTTAATATTTTAAAGCTGCATAACTCTAGACATATCGATACGGTTAACCTGAAGTGTGTATGTTATAATTCTTACATATTTTTAAAAATACTAGAATTTAGTTTCTAGTTTCTAGCCAATCACATACACCAGTTTTCTATCAGTACGTTCAGCTAATGTAATTGCGTGTAGATTTATAGGTTAGGTTAATATTTTATACTTGGGATTCTTGATGGAGTCTAGTTACATTATTTGAGATTGGTCTGAGTTATTTTATTTACATAATTACTGCTAACATACGAGCACTTACCAGCCTCGTTGCACAGATTTAATCGTCATACTGTAGCCCATCTTTGTAAACATTGCTGGGGTTTGAATTATTTCATAAATAACTATAGCTCTATAAATTGGATCTTTTTCCCACTTTATTGATATCTGATATAGCAAACTTTTTAGATGGTCCCAGAAAATAACATACAAATTAAGTTTAATGCCAAATTCAATAAACTCTAGGTACCAACACCATCTTCTTCCTCTTATTATAGGTCAATGGCCTGTTTTTTAACCACAAAACGGTTCTATGTTTATGAGCCCTCTTTGCCCTTAGGCCGGCCGGGTTGGTGGCTAGCCTTGCCCGTCTTGAATCTTTTAATGAAGCGTTTTTAATACTGTTATAAAGTATGACAAAATTGCATGAATATGTTTATTGCCCAAGCGCACATGAATTGGACCAAGAAAATTTGCGGTATTAAAATATCTTTCAGTGATGGTTACAATGAAATAAAGCAAATATTAACATTAAAACAATTTGTACTTGATACTGTGCTAAATGAACATGATAAGGAAATAATTCAACTAAAACTTAAAAGAACTTCTGTTAAGCGCATATGAATTAGCTCATTTCTTTTAAATATAAATTTACCATTGAATACAATATTTCTCTTTCACTTTAGAACAGTCTTAATATGTTCTGTGTCTTCATTTTACTTCACACTCTTGGAGACCCATTTTGAAAGTGGAACACTTAATTTTTGTAATCAAAGACTATGATTTTAGCCGTGTGGCAAGCTGTGCCATCCGTTGGAAAATGCATTCCTGTCCTTAGTGATAGTTAAATATCAGTTAACATTAATTTACTGTAACATCAATAAAGCAAAAGCGTCCAACTCTCCATACAGACATGCACTCCCAAGCCATTACAGAGGCCGGAAATTTTACTTTTTTTTTCTGTCTGTGATCTTCGTTTTTTTTTCAATTATGCATCCCATCTCTTGTTTCTGAGAGGGCAAGGGTTTTTCTTTTGCTTTAATTTCAAACAAATGTTAGATTGGCGTTTCAGGCTTATGTGCGATTTGCCTTATAAAAACCATTTTTTAAATATTTCTGTTGCATGTGTTTTCAGAAATAATTCTTCCAACAGCTTCACCCCATTTTGAAGCTACCTTTCTGCATGTCATCCGAAGGATATTAATGTACGCTGATCTTTTAGAGTCACTGTAGAAATATGACCAGTTATAGTGAATTGTTTGATGCTTCCAGTTTTTATGCATCTTGAAATATTATTTTAGACTATTCCTGGAGGAATGCTCAAGTTTTTAACAATTTTGTGACGTGACCACCTGGTTTTATGTGCAAATATTATTGACTTTCGCATACCTTCAAGCAAACGCCTCCTATTCATCATTTTGACACCGTGTTTAGCTAATAAAATAAAACTAAATTAGGGAAATCTAAGCGTTATTATTTAGTAGTAGCCAGGCCTAACTACCCCTTAAGACATTTGTAGCCTGTCTGTTCACAAATGAATACAGTTCAGAGTTTAAAAGTATATTGAATAATTAAATATAATACAAGGCTTTAGATACAGTTAAATTGTATCGTGTTTTGCTGTTTGATCTGATAACCAAATATTGGTATAAGCGCAAAACACAACGTTTGCGTAAAATACCCTGCTGGTAAACAATGTGTGTGAAATCTGACCTAATGATACAATATTATAATGCCGCTGTCTGCATAAAGACTCCTTATAATATTGCAACGTGACCCAGTAATACGACATCAAAGCTTTTTATATTCTAATTTTGTGTCCGCATAATTTCACTTAATTGTTTTATCTCATGGAAAAATATTTTAATAGCGCAAATTTACTTAATCTTTATGTGTTTGGGCTTGTACGACAAATACAATGTAATGATTTTCAATCTGTTAATTTTTGCTTTAAACATATAATACCAAGGTATGTCCATACTACTTACTTAATCTGAAGTCTTCCTACTGGTAGATGTAAGACTATGAAGTAGAGTTGATTTTATCTTTCCACTTCATCCTGTTCTGAGCTATCTTTTTAAGTTTTTCCCGCTCAATGTTTTTCTCCGATGCCTTTTTCTTTACTCCCTCTATTCAATTTCTTTTAGGTCTACCTCTACTGCTTCTGCCTTGTGTTCTTGTTTCTTATACTCTTTTGTAAGTCTTTCTTTTGGCTTTCCTGTATTTTTGTTATTACCGGTTTTATCTTTTAACTGCTCCCTAAAGACTTAGTGTCTGATTTTATCCCTTCTCGTCTCTCCCACTTATTTTTCTTAGGGATCTTATTTCTGCTGCATTATAGGCTATATAGTATTCTTTGTATAGGCTCCACGTTTCACTATCTTTCGTATCATTTCCGCTTTTATTTCTTGTGTTACTTTTCTTTTGCCTGGAAAAAGTTGTTTTTAATTCTTTAAATATTCTTCCAACATTAGTACCTACTTATTCTGTTGTCTAGGCTAGTCTGTCTTTTCTTTTCTTTCTTTCGATTATTGCCCTCAAATATTTAAAGATATCTATTTGTTCGACTATTTGATCTTCTCGTGTAATATGTGTTTTGTTTTTCGTTGTTTGTTTTATATCTATATTTATGTTCTTTAATTCTACATTTAAAATATTGAGGTTGTATTGCATATTCTCTTCTGAGTCTGCTACTATCACTATATCGTTAGCAAACAGAGGTTCTGTTAGGTTTGTGTTTTCCATATTCCAGTATTCTAGATGCATTAGTCTCATATTTTAGTTAGCTTTCTTTATTGCTTCATCCACCATGCCTGAAAACAGTAATGGGTCCAGCACACATTCTTATTTTAGTCCTTTTTTAGCTTCAGGTTCCTTCAATTCTTCGTTTTGTATTCTTTCTATACTTATTGGTTGTTTTTTTATACATTGCTTTCAATACTTCTATTGTTCCTTTGTCTACTCATCTTCATTCTAGACATTCCCATATATCTTTTTTTTACTCTATCGAAAGCCTTTTCGAATTCTACGTAACGTGTATGTATTTCTTTGTTTTTTTTTATAATTTTATCTATTGTCTAAGAATGAATGGTCCTGTGAGTTCCTTCCGCTCCTGGACCCAAATTGTGTTTCTTCCAATGTATTTTCTAGTTTTTCTCTTAGTAGTCCTTCCATTGCTCTTGCTTGGATTTGTGCTGGTATGCTCATTAACCTTATGGCCATTTAGGCCTGTTTGTGTATTGTTAGAATAATTCCCCTATTCCATTCTTTTGCGTTTTTCTTACTTTAATAATTTCATTTAGTAAGTTTCTTATTCTCTCCCTGTAGCTTCCATATTTGATCATTTCTGGTGTTATTTGAACTAGTTTAATCTATGTTATGGCTTTGTTCAGTTCAGTTTGTGTGATTTCTGTGATTTCTAGGTAGTCCTTATTTTTTTCTCATTTGTTGTTTCGTTTCTTTCACCTGTTTTTATTAGCTCTTCAAAATGTTGCCTCCATCTCTCCATTATCTTATTGTCACATCTTTGCCTCTTATGTTTTTCATGTTATATCGTTTTTATCATATTTTGGTTATTTTTTAAAGTTTTCTTTCATATGTTGTCCAGTTTTTCTCCATTCCTTTTTTGCTTCTTTTATTGCCGTTTTGCCTCATTTCTTTGTACTTCTCATAGTGTTCTGGTTTTTTGAATAATTTCTTCATTTCTCTTTTTTCTCTTTAATATTATTTTCTAATTTTTTGGGCCACTCTTCCGTTCTTTTTACATTAGTGTTTGTTACTTTTGATATACCACAGCTCTCCTTTACAGCATTAGTGTGGCTTCTTTGAAGTTTGTCCTTTCTTTCTATCTTATGTACCTTTCTTTGTTCTTGTAACTCCTGACAATTCTTTCTATATAAAATGTTTGTCAGTTATGGCTTTTTAATTTTTCCTTAACTTTATGTTGTCTTTGTCTAACTTTTCTTTTTTCTTATTTATTTTCATTCTGACTAGGTACTGGTCACTTCCAATTGCCACTTGTCTAGACACTTTAACATCTTTTATGTTCCTCCATTTCTGTTTATTTACCCCGAAGCAATCAATTATCGATTTGTTATTTCTGCTTTGTTGTACCCTTCTATACTGGTACAGGCAGACCTTGCCATTCGCGGGGGTTACGTTCCAGAAGAATTCCGCGAAGCGCAAAACCGTGATGCACAAGTAAACACATAAATGATAAAAACGGGGTTAGATTCCATTAACTAGATTTATTTATACAATGCAACCTCAAAAAATTAAAAAATACATAAACGTGCGTATACAAACTAAAATTCCATATGTAACATAAGTCTGCCACTTGAATCTAGAGCTCGAATGTCCATTTGTTTATTCAAGATATAATTGTACAATTTATTTCAGGTCCAATTTGATAAAACGAGATTCAAAGGAATAGGCTCGATAAGCGTGTTTACAAGTTTGTGAGAAATAATGTTATTTAGGTGTTTATGACATAAACTGCATACGTCTGCTTTATTTACTTAGTGTGTAAAAGTTGAAACAGTTAACGTTGGCAATTCTATCCGCGAACGCGCGAAAAGCAAAGCAATCCGCAAACGGCAAAGAAAAGGGAGCACATAAGTGCCCCGCGTAAAATCAAATCAGTGAACCGCAAATCCGCGAACGGCAGGGTCTGCCTGTATATCTTTGTGCTTAAACATTGTGTTGGCAATTACTAGGTCATTTTTTATACACAATTCTATAATTCTTTCTGCATTTTGTTTTTAACTTCCTGTACTTTGTTTCCCATTATCCTCTCGATTTCTGTGTTTTGTCTTCCCACCCATTAATTAAAATCTTCCACTATAATTATGTTGTGAAACATTTGATTTTTTTCTTCTTTTGTGGTGTCTTCATTTTCTCCATATGTTACCATTAATGTGCTTAACTAATCAGTTTTATTCCCACGACCAATGTTCTTTTATTTACATACTTTTCTTTTACTATGTCTTCTACCTCTTATGAAGCGTTATTCGGCTCAACGAGCAGAAATTGTTAAATTGTATTTCCAAAACTATTCTTCTATAATTTCAACTCAACGCGCTTTTAGGCGAGCATATCCTAATCGAAGACCTCCACACGAAGAAACAATTCGAAGTTTAGCAAACGATTTTTTTACAAAATGGCACAGTAAGTGATGTAAAGCATACTGGAAGACCTCGTTCTGGTCGTTTAAACTAAAATATTGAGCTTCTTCGGGCTGATATTCAGGCAAAACCAAAAACTTCCACAATAAGACGTACAGAAAAATTAGGGTTGTCTGCGAAAGTTTTTGGTTCTGCCTGAACATCAGCCCGAAGAAGCTCAATATTTTAGTTTTAATGACCAGAACGAGGTCTTCCAGTATGCTTTACATCACTTACTGTGCCATTTTGTAAGAATTCGTTTGCTAAACGTCGAATTGTTTCTTCGTGTGGAGGTCTTCGATTAGGATATGCTCGCCTAAAAGCGCGTTGAGTTGAAATTATAGAAGAATAGTTTTAGAAACACAATTTAACAATTTCTGCTCGTTGTTGAGCCGAATAACGCTCGATAACAACATTCTGTATCTTTCTACTTTGATATAAAATTTCACTTTTGACAGCTGTCAAGGAAATAACAAAGCTATAACAATATTCCATAGCTGGGTATATTTCGCCGCGCCCATTAATTTCAATAGTGGTCATTACCTCAAAGTTTCTAAAATATAATGGCATATAGCTATTTCCTGCTTATAAATTTAAGATTATCTCAGGCAAGTGTCACTGCATTGTATATAGGGTGAGTCTATATTTTGTCCGATCTATAAAAAGACCCCAGCTTATAACCCTTTATTTAAAGATTGTTGAGCCAATCAACTATATATTGTAACGATCATGCTGCCGGTCATTGCCCCGGAATTATGACCCAGTGCCCCGAGTGTTCTGGAACCTCGAGAAGCGACCTTGCGGTCAGGCGGCTGCGAACGCGTAAGCCACAGCCGCCGGCAGACAGCCTTGGGGCCGGCTGCGGGCGTATGAGTCATCTTCCAGATCGATCGAAAGCGGCCTCGGTGGTTAGTTCACGCGGTGCGTCACCATTTGCCGGAAAAATCCAGCAAGCCCGCGAGGCCCCCAGAAGGAATTATTCCGCGAATATAATACACGGCCGTCGGAGTTCTAATTCAGTTCCCATCAGACTTGAAGCGCGCGTGATATAAACGAGCCGTGTGAAATAAATAACTAATAAATACAACCATATAAATCCTAACTGTTAAGCTGTATATAAATAATTATTAAATAGTGTATAGTTGTTAGAAATAGTGCCTGTAGTTTATAAGTAATTCTGCCTTCATAATTCTTGTATTTTTAAATAATCATAATTAATCATAGTAAATAAACGTTTAAAACCAGAAGCGTCGTATAATTTTTAAATAGCCCGAACGGTAAAAACGTAACAATATATTATTAAATGATATACATTTACCTAGATTTTGACGATATTAGTTTGCAGATGACAGTTTACAGTTTTGAATATTAATATTCAACTTTTTTATTTTAATAATAGTGATAATAATAATATCTATTTATTCATGTTAGTACACATTACATGCATTTACATAAGTCAAAACAAATCGTAACATTAAACAACCCATTATAAATATACATGCCAGATACATATTAAAATTTTGCACACGTTAAAAACTCATCAACAGTGTAATATGCCGCGTTCAATAGATGTTTTTTTTAATTATAGCCTTTTATTTTTGTAAAGGCATTTGTATAATCGAGACGAGAATTTTGGTATACAATTTTAAAGCTAGGTAAAACAACGGCTGCCATTGCACTCTGGCCAGCCTGTGTGTTGGTTTAGTTAAATCGTTATTATATCTAGTAATACCGGGTGGCCATAAATATCTGATATCACATTACCTTTGGAATCAACACTGTTTTATTAAATTTTGTTTTGTTTGTTTGTTAATGGACAAGGTCTAGACATGCAGAGTACCAGGTACCTTAGACACCGACTGCTTGGGTCATATGGTCAAAGTCCTACTTAGAATTTTGCCGAGACTAAGGAGTTCCAACCCTAGCAAGGGATCTTTTACATGCTACACATCGTAGTAACATGGGACCCACGGTTTTACATCACTTCCGAATGATGGCATTCTGTAGAGGCTTTCATCTGCATTTTTTATTTTTGAAAACCTCACCGGGACCGGGAATCGAACTCGCGACCTTTAGATCAGTAGTCAGGATGCTTACCACTGAGCTACCGACCCCGGCCTTTATTAAAGTGATGAATCCAACTAAACTAAATGTCATTAATGTCATGACAACTAAAATTCCTATCTGTCAAAAATTATTACAGATTGCACTAAGTAATGGAGTCAGAACAGGAGATTTTAATAATCAAGTCGTAGGCTAAACTGCAGAATCCGGGGCACATTCTCCTCCTCTTATTGCATTTTATTACATTACATAGGTACCAATACTTATTGTAATTGAAATATAGTACTAACCCATAATTTATAAGTAGCTAATTCCATGGCTACCGGGATCTCAGATATTTATGGCCACCCGGTATAATTATAACAATCCGATTGCTTAGACTTTTTTTTTCATTGTTTTTCACATATAACAAACACTCCAATATTAAAACACAAGTTAAAGTTAAAATTTGCAATTTTATAAATAATGGTGTACAGTGTTCTCTATAGTTTTCACAAGCCATTAATCATACTGCAGCTTTTTGTAACACAAACACACATTCAACGTGAGCACTAGGACCCCACAAGATTATTCCATATTGCAGAACACTATGAAAACTTGAAAAATAGAAGTTTCTTGCCATTGAGAAAGTTATTACCTGCATTAATTTTTTTATCTGATAGAATGTAATAGCTAATTTTTTGTTGCACGTGCGATTGCCGCTGAAAATTGTTGTCCATATGAAAATCAGACATTTTAGCACTTTTTGTCTCTTCCATAACTTCTCACGTTGAACACTACACTTTGAGTTTTTGTTGCATTGAGCTTCAATCTATTGGAAGTGAACCATTGTTGGGTGACAATAATATTTCTGGCAGTAACTGAATTTAGAGCAGTTGTGTTCTTTTCAGCGTTAATTACAGTAGTATCATCTGCAAATAGTATTAATTTTTCCTGTGGTACAGTTTGCAGGCAGATCGTTGACCTATATCAAAAATAGCAGGAGGACAATGAATTTAACACCATTTTCTCTGACGTTTCTTGGTTAACGGACAAGGTTTGTCTTCTATCTTCTAAATATCTTTGATTAGTAAATGTGGTAGGTCCCTTACTCCATTATGATAGGTTTTTTGTAATAGATATTCGTGAACCACTGTATCGAAGGCTTGGCTTAGATGAATTTGGGTTAAACATATTTTCTATTTTTCGTGAAAATCTTTCACAATTTCTTTGATATCTATTACTGCTGAAGTAGTTGACTTTCCTTTCCTTTACCCAATCGAACACCTTGTGTATTTGTATATATTGTGATAGGATTTTTAATTATTTTTCTTTTGATATAACATAAATTAGGGTTTTCATGAGAAATACTTCAAAAAATTTTGAAAAATGTATCAAATCTAGATTTCCATGGAAATTCGATTCTTTAATCTTAAGCTTTAGAAAACAAAAGTAAACAAAGAACAGTCTGTGCTGATGATTGTTTTTATTAAGTCGATTATTATTAATGACTGACTTAGTCCACCATTTTTGGCATTACAAGCAATTATAATTTATTCAATAAAAATGAAAATCGCTAGCAATTGACATGAAAGAGTGTAACCTTAAAAACAAATAATTAAAGCTATTTACGAAGAAAATCAGAGAATATGACGGCAATTAAACCCAAAAACGTACTTTAAGTAGTTTGCAAACATTTTTCAAAATTTAGTCCATTATTGTCAATAGTGTTGACCCCTTTCTTTTACTCTTTCTACGGAGCGAAATAGCATATCAGCTAGAGTATAGGTAGTCACCTCTTTTATACGGTTTTTTAACTCTTCAGTATTATTGGGCACTGCGAGGAGAATGTGATCTTTAAATTAGCTCCAGAGGAAAAAATATAAAGGAGATAGATCCTAAAAAGTCTTTGATTTGGAATATTTTTCACAGGAAATCGTGAGCGATGCATTCGTAATGCTACAGCACTTTTCTAAGACTTCAAGATTTAAATTCGAATTTCAATGGAAATCTAGATTTGATACATTTTTAGACTTTTTAGCAATATTTTCCATGAAAACCCTAACTTATGTTATACCAAAAGAGAGAGGCTTAAAAATCCTATCAAAATATCTAAAAATATACAGACTGCACCATTTAAAAAAATCTGTAATGCGTTTACACCGAACTTCCTTCGTGCGAATTAAATCAATTGGCTGGGGTTTGAATCCGCCGCCTCTGCATAGCAATCATAACCGCACCTGCGTAGCGATCGTAACTTCATCGATAAGTCTAACTGCACCATTGAGCATAATTTAAAGGAACGGTCTTATTGTTGAAATGTTTCGACTCTTGTGACATTATCCTGTATCTGTTTTCAGTGAGTGTAGTGTGAAAATTATTACTTCCTTCTATTTCAAAATTAACGCAAAAATAAACAAAATTTTGTCGATTTCTTTCCAGGGATGTATATCGTGTGTTCCAAAAAAACTCATTTAGGGTAGGCCTTGGAAAGAAAGATAGAAAATCTAGTCATGCCTTAACTTCAGTCTCTAGGTGAATGTCAGATTGCAATTTGTTTATGAACACATCTGTCACTGTGACAGGTAAAACTTTACACTGCATTAAGTTTAAATTTATCAAGAAAAAATGAAATTAAGATGGCATGTACACAACGAGTGTTAATAATCATAACGGTCAATAACAATTGTTTTTGCTAAGTGTTGTGTATATTTTTAAGAAAATCATTCAAGGACAAGATGTTCTCTCTGACTTGGTAGTTCATTTGCATCAATGGGTATATCTCAAGTTACGGCAAACTTCAATTTGATCATGGCATGCTGCAAATGAGTTTTTTTTTGGAACACGCGATATAATGTGTATGCAAAATATCATCTTCCTCCGACAAATAGTTTCTGAGTTATGCCGCCAACAAACAGACAGACAGATGGAATTGAGAAAACCTTCTTTTTGTCATCTATAGACCCTGAAACGTGAAGATCTGAAGAAATCTCGAAAGGTGATTTCTTCGCGATTACAATACTTTCTTCGTCTTTCAGACGAGGGAAGTAATAAAAAATTGAATATTGGTAGTCGAAGTGGTTGACTGTAATTTAAAACTAATATCGTCAAAATCTAGATAAAAGTACACCATTTAATAATATACTGCTCAACATATGAACTGGACCATTTGCATATATTGGTGCAATTTTTAAAAATATTTTCACTATTTCCCTTTTTTTTTGTTCTTCCTCTTATTTTTGTTAAATATAGTTTTTTTAATAAGTTTATTATTTTTTAATTTTATTAATGTGATTTGGTTAATGCTTCAGTTGACATTTGAGGACGGTGCAATTAAATATGCTTAATAAGAATATACTATAAAACAAAAACTTTTATACATAACATAACATAATCTTGACCTCTTATATCCTAAGGCAGGGCTGTCCAACTTCAAGGGGCCCAAGGGCCACTGTAAAAAATTTGAAGGTTATGAGGGCCGCATCATAAAATGTGTCGTATGCGACTTCGTGAGTGATTTGTAATAAATATAAAACGTGTATATTTAATACTAATTTTTGTTTATTCAAGAAGCTTAGGTTACATTACAAAAATCATTGAAACATAAAAGAGATATACAGGGTGTAAAGATTTACCCCTCAGGTTAAGCTCAAATCGGAGAAATACGTTCACTTAAATATATATTCAATTAGGTAAATATATATTCAATTAGGTAAAGCACCAGATAATTACCAAAACAAATATAATGTTTTTAGCTAGTTACAATGATTATTTAAAAATAACTCTAAGTTGTACATTATTTAAAATTAACATGTTCTTCTGGAACGGTGTCTGGTTTCGTGGGTCGAGCTGCAACCCAATGCACCGGCGAGTGTTGCGGGTCCCTATTGGTAGTCCGCCGGTACGCACGCCGATTCTTCGGGAAATGGACTGAGTAGGTCTCTTGTTCCTGCAAATTTGACCTTCCACTCAGCAGTAATTTTAAGCTGTAATTTTCCGGTGAATTTAGCGATTTTAAGGGTTAACTGGGGCGGGCGTTAGTGCCTAAATCCTGGTGCAGAGGTTGCTGATATCTTACGACGGCTCGGCGTCGTTCTTGGAGCGAACGCAGTATCAAATCCTGCAGATGAAATGTATTCGCCTTGAGCCAGAAAATGATGTTGACATTCCCCTGGTAGGGAATTTGCGGACTGCGGAATCGAACGTCGAAGTCCAGGAATTCGCCTTTTAATGCCCAAAAAGGGGCCCTGCAGGTGAGTTTATAAAGGGCGGCTACAAGACTCTAGCCGCTCAGAAGCGATTCCTACAGGTTACAGGTTTAATTATTAGTAAAATGAGGTTATGAGGAGTATTTCACCTCTCGGGGCGCCGGGATTTTCGTTTAAAAATTAGGCGGTCGGAAATGGCATTTAAGCAGGTTGCCCTGCACAACAGTACAGCGTATTAAGACAGGGTTAAAGCCTCAGGGATTCGATTTCCCAAGAAAGTTTAACAATCAAGGTAAAATCGAATTCTAGCGGTCTTGCCCTTGCGGAAAATTTGAACTTTTCGGGCTGACAGTACAACACGTCATCTCCCTTGAAGCCTGGTCTAGTAAGGGTTGGAGACCTACTCCGTTAGACTGTTTAGCGTGTCAGACCGGAGGGCTCAGGTAGAAAAAGAAAGGACAGGATCAGGACTGGTGGACTCAAGGGGGATTTCGATCCGCGGGCCGCAAAAATATCCTGGCGGGCCGCATGCGGCCCACGGGCCACATGTTGGACAGCCCTGCCCTAAGGTGTCTTCTCAGTTTACTCTGGGACGTTTCATAAATTTTCTCCAATTTTTATCTTTCGCCAGGATTTTGTCGTCTGTCCACGTTTTTCCTCTTTCTGCTAGTAGTTTGGTTAGGCTCTGGTGCCATGTTTGTCTAGGTCTTCCACGTCTGTTTTTACCTTGTGCTTTCGCTTCCCATATCTTCTTTACCTGTCTGTTGTCCATGCGGCATATGTGTCCAAACCACCTTAATTTCTGTTCTTTAATCTTTTCTGAGGGTGGCGTTGTGTGTTGTTGTTTTCTGATTTCTGTATTCAGTACTTCTAATTCCGAGTGTTCCATTCAGGAATTTCATTTCAGATGCTTGTATTCGATTTTCCTGTTTTTTATTCAATTTTATTGTGTAGGAAGTTTCTGTTCACAGTGAAAAACAATCTTCCAGCGGCTTTAATTCTGTTGTTTAATTCTTCTTCGTTGGTTCCTTGGCTTTGTATTATTTTGCCCAGGTATTTAAATTTGTTTACTTGCTTTATATTTTCTCCTTCTAGTTGTATGCGTAAGATTTCTTCTATTGCTCTTTCCATGATTTTCGCCTTTTCGCTGTTAATTTCAAGTCCGTATTTTATAGCTTGTGTTCCCGGCTTTCAGGTTTCTTTCTAGGTCTTGTTTGTTATCAGCTATCAGTACCACATCATCGGCAAACGTACATAATTGTTTATTTTTTTCATGTTGTACCCGCCTACTTTGTATTTCTTCATTCCTTTGGTGCTTTCTTTAATAATTTCGTCCATTATGCATATGAAGGGAAGTGGACTTACAACCCTTCCTTGTCTTACTCCATCATTGGTGTAGAACAGATTTGGGCTTGTATTGTTTGTCCTCACTATGTTGGTTGTATTGCGGTATATGCTTTGTACTGCTTGGATTAGTTCCTTGTTGATTCCTTTTCTATTTAAACTTTTCCAAATTTCTTCCCTTTTGATTTTATCAAAAGCTGTTTTCATATCTATGTAGCAGATGTATAGTTTTTTATTTTTTGCGGTTGCTTTTTCTGTTAGTTGTTGCAATGTGAAGATATGGTCTTCGAGCTGTGTTTCAATTTAGTGTCTTTGCTAACGCTGTTTCATATATTCTGCGGGCAACGCATAGAAGGGATATTCCCCTGTAGTTATCGCAGAGTTTTGGGCCCCTTTTTTATAAATAGGCAGTATTACTGCTCTGCTCCATTCTTCCGATATTTTCTTCTCTTGCCATGCTCTGTTATAGATGCTAGTCAGTTCTTTTACCGCTGAGTCGCTCATACACTTCAACAGTTCTGGGGCTGTTTCATCGCATCCTGGTGCCTTTCTTGTTTTGAGTTTTCTTAGTATTTCTTTAACTTTTTCAACTGCTATGTAGTCCGTGTGTGCTCTGTTTTCAGCATTACCATTCGATCTGTAGCTATGTTGGGTTGGCTAGTTGTTTTATTGAACTCCTCATTTCCTTCTGGTCCCAACAGTTCTTCAATATACTTCTTCAGGAGGTTCTTTTTTGTTTCTTAAGCTCTTTAGTGTTTTGTAGAACATCTTGACATTTTTTTTTGCTGTTGCTCTCTAGGGTCTTTCCAAATTCCTCTCAGCTTTTCTTTGTTTCTGTTACGGTTAGTTTGGCTTTGTTTCTTTGTTCTTTGTAGCGTTGTTTGTTTGCTGGTGTTCTGTTGTTTAGATATTGTTTCCATAATTTCATTTTCTTCTTTATATCGTCTTGCTTGTTCCACCATGGTGTCTTTTTTTTGGTTACTTTGCTTAGTGGTTCCGCATACTTCCTTTGTTATATTTATTGTTGTCTCTTCTATGTTTCCTCTTGTTTCATGTTCTAGTTTTGTTTTGTATTCCTGTTGTATGTTGATTCTTCTCCATTTATATACTTTTATTCTCTTGGTAAAATGTTGTCTTGCTTTGTGTTCTTCTTTTGGTGGTTTTTCTTTCCTGTCATTTATGCTTATCTGAAGTAGGTCGCTTCCTATCTCTGCCCCGCGTTTTACTCTTGCGTCTGTTATTTAATTTTTTAGGTATCTTGTTGCTATTCCATAACCGATTATAGATTTTTCCCCTCTGCTCACAACTTCTCAGGTTATTTTGTGTATTGTTTTGTGTTTAAAGAATGTGTTCATGATGTACATGTCGTTGTCGCTGCTAAATTCTAATAGTCTCCTCTCGTTTGTATTTATGGGATCTTATCATTCTTTCCCGATGGTTCCTTCCCATTCTTCTGACTTCTTCCCTACTATAGCATTTAGATCCCCTATGATTAACGTCTTTTCCCTGCTGCTTTCTAACGTCTCTTGTAGTTTTTCCCAAAAGTAATTTTTTTCTTCGGCCTTCGCATTTTTGGTTGGCCCGTAGCATATTATTATGTCTATGAGTTCTTTTCATTACTTTCATCTATTTCTATTTTTAGTATTCGTTTGTTGATATATTCCAAGTTCTTTATGCATCCTACTCCTGCTTTTGCTCTCTGGGGTTTTTCTACTCCACTGTTTATTAATATATTTCCTTTCTCTATTTTTCTGTAGCTATTTATTCCCTTCTATTTTTGTTTCTGTTAAACGTAGCACTTTTATATTTGTTTTTCGTATCTCTTTTACGAGTTCTTCTCCTCTTCCATTTAGTCTTTGAACGTTCCATACACCCACATACCATTATTACTTCGACACGAAGTGTACGAAGTATTGAAATTCCCTCATATCGAAAACCACTCTGAGTCAAATATCTCTAAAATTCGAGCCAACTGACTAATGAACCCACTAGATCAAATCTCCGTCTCGGCGGTGCGGATCTTTTGGTGAAGATCCCAGCCCTCTAGATCAATCCCCCGTATTGGGGGGTGCCTAAACGTGCTGTGCGGGGGATGTATGTTCGTATGTGTACACGATTCCGGTCGCCAGGAACCTTCCTGAAGTCTTGGATCGTTTTCATACGATAGGTCCTCCGAAAATGAAGGCAACATCAACTTTTGAGCTATGGTCGTCTGTAAAAAAAATTTTTGTTTGTTTTTTTTTTTTTTTTGATAAATAACTGGTTCATAGCATTTCATTGTATTAGCGAAACGGAGTGATGCTGAGTATCGAAGTATTCTTGGAAAGCACGGAAGGGCGCTTTTCTTGGGTGGGGGGTACCGTATATTTCGTTTTGTCTTTTGTACCTCCATTTTTTCATGCTTGTGTCCTTTTCCATTGCTATTGTCGTTCTCTCTTCACCCTTCTTTGCGCTATTTAGTTTTTTAAATTTTTCCATAGCTTGCTTCCTGTACTTTGGTTAGCTCATCGCTTTTGACGTTTCATAACCATTTTTTGTTATGTAAGGTGAGTTTCCTTTTTCTCTTTGCTTCTTCGCTTCATCTCTTAGGTATTTCTGGATTTTTTGTTCATTCTCTGTTAAGTCGTCGTATGAAAATTCTTTGTTTTTAGGTTTTTTAGTTTGGATTTATTTTGCATTATTTTGTTTCCTCATTGGAACTTTTCAATTCGGCTCTGTACTGTTACCATTTCACTATCAGTTCCTAGTATTCCGTTTACTGCTTTTTCTATTTCATCTTTTAGTTCTGAATTGTTCTCTGCTTTTGCTTTTAGCCCTGACATTATTATATTGCTTTTTTGTCTTTTTTCTCCAAGTATTCTATCTTGTTCTCTAATTTACGCATTTGTGTCTTCAATTCTGTGTTTTCCATTTTTAGTTGAGTAATTTCTTCCAGGAATGCTTTTTGTCCATCCTTTATTTCTTTTAGGTCTTCTTTCACTTCTTTAAACAGTTGATTTTTTTCATTTTGTCTTACTTTGGATGTACCGATTTATTTACAGTCTGGCAACATCGCTTCAGTTCCGTGTAGTGGCCGTCGCCGATTCCGCTCTTATCTTATCACTCACTTTTATTACTAGCTGGTTTTTCTTGCTCTTAATCTTAATTTCTGGTATTGGTTTTTCGTTTTTTTGTGTTAACTTAGCTCACTGACACTGCGTTGTGCTTGTTGCGAATTATTTCCCGTTACAACTCTCGTACTTCGAGTTTATTGTAGTCAGATAAAATGCCTATTTATCACAAGTTTAACACGTAGCCACTCAAAAAAAGAACTTTTATATATATATGTATATATGGTATACTCTCCAGCCTGCAGCTCCAAAGGGTGGTGGTGTTTTGTTTTAATGTTATGTGATACTGCCCTTCTACAGCACTATGAAACAAATTTATCTCTCAAAATAGTTAAGCTGAGATATTAACAGCATTTTTCAAATGCCTGACTATATTTATAATTTTTTTTGCAATATTATACTTTAGCATGTTTTCTTCATTATCAAATGTTTTTATGTTATGTAATAATTTTACTGAAAAACGAAAATGCAACAACCGAATAACAATTAGTTAGCCAAAAAAAATATGATCTACAGCAGGGCTGTCCAACATGTGGCCCGCGGGCCGCATGCGGCCCGCCAGGATATTTTTGCGGCCCGAGGATTGAATTCCTTTTTGAGTCCACCAGTCCTGATCTTGTCCTCTCTTTTTCTACCTGGCCTCTCCTGTCTGACACGCTAAACTGTCGAACGTAGTAGGCCTCCAACCCTTACCAGGCCAGGCTTCAAGGGAGATGACGTGTTGAACTGTCAGCCCGAGAAGTTCAAATTTTCCGCAAGAGCAAGACCGCTAGAATTCGATTTTACCTTGATTGTTGAACTTTCTTGGAAAATCGAATCCCTGAGGCTTTAACCCTGTCTTAATACGCTGTACTGTCTTGTAGGGTTAACTGCTTAAAAGCCATTTCCAACCGCCTAATTTTTAAACGCAAATCCCGGCCCCCCGAGAGGTGAAATACTCTTCATAACCTCATTTTACTAATAATTAAACCTGTAACCTGTAGGAATCGCAGCCTCTACCCCGCTTGTGTGCGGCTAGAGTCCTGTAGCCGCCATAAACTCACATGCAGGGCCCGTTTTTGGTCATGAAAAGGCGAATTCCTGAACATTCGACTCCGCAGCCCTCAAATTCCCTACCGGGGGAATGTCAACATTATTTTCCGTCTCAAGGCGAATAAATTCCATCTGCAGGATTTGACACCGCTTTCGCTTCAAGAACGACGCCGAAGGTACCAGCAACCTCTGCACCACGATTAAGGCACTAACACCCGCCCCAGGTAACGCTTAAAATCGCTAAAATCACCGGAAAATTACAGCTTAAAATCACTGCTGAGTGGAAGGTCAAATTTGCAGGAACAAAAGACTCACTCAGCCCATTTCCCGAAGAATTGACGTGCGTACCGGCGGACTACCAATAGGGACCCGCAACACTCGCCGGTGCATTGGGTTGCAGCTCGATCCACGAAACCAGACACCGACAAGAACATGTTAATTTTAAATAATGTACAACTCAGATTTATTTTTAATTAATAATAATAATAACTAACTAAAAACATTATATTTGTTTTGGTAGTTATCTGGTGTTTTACCTAATCGAATATATATTTGAGCGAACGTATTTCTCCGATTTGAGCTTAACCCGAGGGGTAAATCTTTGACGCCCTTAATAAGGGGGTGAAACGTCACATCTCTATACGTAAATTTACATTAATTGATGTATTTTTTTTCTTTTGTCGGTATCTCAAGAACGGAAAGGAATTAACCTAAAGTGAATAGGATTTTTTTTTGTTTAGAATCACTTCTAGAACATATGGTGTAAGTTTGTCGGTTACCTCAGGGAACACCCTGTGTATCTCTTTTATGTTTCAATGCTTTTTGTAATGTAACTTAAGCTTCTTGTATAAATAAAAATTAGTATTAAAATATACACGTTTTATATTTATTACAAATCACTCACAAAGTCGGATACGACACATTTTAAGATGCGGTCCCCGTAACCATCAAGTTTTTTACAGTGGCCCTTGGGTCCCTTGAAGTTGGACAGCCCTGATGTACAGGGTTATTCATTATAAATTACCCACCCCTTATCATCGTTATTATTGTCTATAGAAAAAAAAGTTTTAAATAAAAGTTATGTGGTTAAAACTGAATTTTGTTAAAATGCTATCAAAAGTACAGTGGCGTGCATAATTAAGGGGATACAAAAAAGTAATATATTTTTTTAAATGGAACACCCTGTATATTATTAAATTTTTGGAATGATCTTTCTTTCCTGATTTCAAAAATATACCATATGTTACCCCTACCTTATACCGTTTTTGAGTTATTAAACGTCGAATATTATTATTTATTATTATTTTGTATAGTATAACAAGTAAATATTTGGACTTTTTCTTCCTCACTGTAAACCATTTTGATTATTTCATTAAATAAATGTCACTTATCAAACATTAGTTGTCATTTTCATAGCTTACTTTAATAATGTTAACTTTTCCATATTTACAGTAACTACTTTAACTAAGATATTCGACGGTTAATAACTCAAAAACGGTATAATATAGGGGTAACATATAATATATTTTTGAAATCAGGAGAAAAAGATCATTCCAAAAATTTAATATAATACAGGGTGTTCCATTTAAAAAAATATATTACTTTTTTGTATCCCCTTAAACCTGTACGCCACTGTACTTTTGATAGCATTTAAACAAAATTCAGTCATAACCACACAACTTTTATTTAAAACTTTTTTTTCTATAGACAATAATAACGATGATAAGGGGTGGGTAATTTATAATGAATAACCCTGTACAGTATTCCTCAAAATCAAAACAGAAAAGTTTCCCTTACGCTCTTCGAGTTACAGAGTAGAAAGGGAGCATCTACCGACTTACTCTGTATTTTAAATGAATTACTTCATCATTAAATAAATTCATTGTTGCAGGAAAGTGTGTATAAACTTCTGGAGGAAAATTTAAAAGAGGAAGCAAGATTTCTACAGAAGAGGACAAAAGGAGGGGATCTAAAATTTCAAATTGTTCCACCAAAGGGTACGGATAACCCAAAAAAGGCATTATGACTAGACGGAACAAAAATGGTAGTTTTTATAATTTTAGTTTTATCAGTTAAATACTATATTTTTAAAAAATTATATAACCGATATGTAACCTCAAAAGATGATAAAAGATAATAAAATAAAAATAAAACTATTTTTGTAGTAGCTGTTTTTTATATTTAACTCTCTGCATACTATTTATTTACACTTATTGTCTTAGCCTTTAAGTGTTCTTAAAATTACTTACAACTACTGATATAATCATATTCCTTGCATCGTGCAGCATAAGGCTATGGTACTAAGTATAAGACGTAGTATTACATTTTCAATGCTTTTCCTAACTTACATTATCATTTTTTATAAAAATTGTATTGCTAAATATCTAACCAAAATAATATCACTAGTTTAACGTAAAGGACAGGCCAGTAGCTGGCAACTTTTTTGGTCAATGCGATATGAACAAGGTTCCCCTTTTCCTACGACGCGGCGAATTATCTTTCTAGTTCTCTGTTGCACTGCTTCAGGTCCACATGATTGGCTACAAGGTGACCAAGCAGACCACTCTGACATTTCGCAACTTATCTCTTGGGGATAGGGAGGACCCCACGTTGGGTCCATATTATGGTTTGTCGGACCTAAAATGCACTTCTTAGTATTATACATACAGATTGAAAAACATAATAATACCTTGTCCTGGTTTACATTTAACTTTGCATTTCTTAGTCTTGTGCAGTATTGGGCAAGGCTTTCCACCATTCATTTCTGGCACCTGGAAAAGCAATTAATAAACTTTCTAATACATCAGCATGAGCCCAAAACTACATACAATGACTTCGCGATATTTTTCTTTATAGCCTCGCCCACATGCTCCTGAGACATTGCAACGACTCCATTCCGACCACTGCGACACTTTGCAGTTTCTGACCTCAAAACTGCCTGGTTCTGGAGTAATTTCGTTGCTGTCATATACCGAATGACTTGCGGAGTGGATGAAAGGTGGAATGGAAGGATTATCCGTCGCTGAAAATTATAGAATCACACCCATTAGTACTGTTTTGTTGTCGAAGTGTGAATAATAAAATACCACAGTTAATAGCAGCATCATTTTGAACTTGCATATTGTATGAAAGAACCCCAGAAACTGTTACACCCAGCTGTCTTTTCTGAGTGGTCCTATTTGCAAGCAATTCCTCTGAGAAGCAGCATGCAAATGTTAAAGATTAGTGCGGTTGATAAACTCGTAACTAAATGCATACTTTGGTAATTGCTGCACACGTCTTTGCACTGCTCAAACGATTTAAAATTGTTTTGGTTGCCTTGGCAGCCACTATAACTAAAAATCTCACACCTTCCACTTATGTTATCAAAGTACCACCGATCCACATTACTCTTGCACGGTCCTACATCTCTTGGCAAGCTGCATGCAATAGCTAGTTATTGAAGATTAGTAAAGTTATCCATTGCTAAACTTAACCAAATTTACCTGGCTCCGTGAAAGGAATTTCATCACAACTGGGGGCATCATCGGCAACACATTCAACTACCTCAACTGGTTTTATATTAGCACATGCATCATCACCATTCCTCTTATCATCGTCTTCTTCTTCTTCTCCTTCACTTGGATTTTCATCATCATATAAATTGATTTGTGCTCTGCTTTGTCTCATTAAGAATTGTTGCTGGTCACCCTCTTCTAATGATGATAAGCGGTAACGAACCTTGACTCCCTTTCCACATGTTACAGAACATGGACTCCATAGAGTCCAAGGCCTCTCTGGACAGTCTACGTTTGTCTGAAATTTCAAAACTTAAATTTTTGTGAAAATTAATGATATTATTAATATGAAATGTATTTGGTTGTCTAAAAATATTTGGATTTATAATTGTATTATTTTAATATTCAAAAAAAGTATTAATATAATCAAATAAAGATAAACAAAATAAAGTGATAAAACTTCAAGAAGACTGCAGGAGATGCAGAAAGATAGGTATGGTTAGCAACGAGTGCAATGTAGATGCTTAAGTTTAAATAGTGTTATAAATTAGTGTGATACATTTTTGTAATCAATAAATGCATTGTATTGCTTTTAATAAACTGATGAAATAAATAATACCAGTTGCTTCATCCCACAGTATTATGTAGTATATAGTCTATTGGGTTGAAAATCTTTAAATAAAGGGCTATAAGCTGGGGCCTTTTTTCTAAATTGAATGGTATACTCTCCAGCCTGCAGCTCCAAAGGGTGGTGGTGTTTTGTTTTAATGTTATGTGATACTGGCCCTTCTACAGCACTATGAAACAAATTTATCTCTCAAAATAGTGAAGCTGAAGATATTAGCATTTTTCAAATGCCTGACTATATTTATAATTTTTTTTGCAATATTATACTTTAGCTTTTAGCATGTTTTCTTCATCATTATGAATTTTTTTTATGTTATGTAATAATTTTACTGAAAAACGAAAATGCAACAACCAAATAACAATTAGTTAGCAAAAAAAAATAAAATATGATGTATAGTATTCCTCAAAATCAAAACAGAAAAGTTTCCCTTACGCTCTTCGAGTTACAGAGTAGAAAGGGAGCATCTGCCAACTTACTCTGTATTTTAAATTTATTACTTCGTCATTAAATGAATTCATTGTTGCAGGAAAGTGTGTATAAACTTCTGGAGGAAAATTTAAAAGAGGAAGCAAGATTTCTACAGAAGAGAACAAAAGGAGGGGACCTAAAATTTCAAATTGTTCCACCAAAGGGTACGGATAACCCAAAAAAGGCATTATGACTAGACGGCACAAAAATGGTAAATAGAGTCCAAGGTCTCTCTGGACAGTCTACGTTTGTCTGAAATTTCAAAACTTAAATTTTTGTGAAAATGAATGCTATTATTAATATGAAATGTATTTGCTTGTCTAAAAATATTTGGATTTATAATTGTATTATTTTAATATTTAAAAAAAAAATAATGTAATCAAATAAATATAAACAAAATAAAGTGATAAAACTTAAAGAAGACTGCAGGAGATGCAGAAAGATAGGTATGGTTAGCAACGAGTGCAATGTAGATGCTTAAGTTTAAATAGTGTTATAAATTAGTGTGATACATTTTTGTAATCAATAAATGCATTGTATTTCTTTTAATAAACTGATGAAATAAATAATACCAGTTGCTTCATCCCACAGTATTATGATTACTTTCGTTCTAAAACTATTGGAATGCGTCTATAAAGCACTCTAGAAATTCCTACTCTAAGACAACAGGGTATAGTTGAAAAACTATATAGGAACTTGCTTTGGAAAATAAATTTGGCAACAAAGCAAGTGCTGAGTGTGAACGGTCCAATTCAGTAGACGTAGACTGAAGTAAGCACTAATTGAGCTACATACATATAAAAAACTATAAATGGTAACACTACGGTTCCCAGATAAGCAATATAACAAATTTCGGGGAAAGGAGACAGAGAAACGGGCCAAAATAGCGATGCAAAGGTGAGGTTAGAATTCACCACCTGATACGGAGAAGGTAAAGAGACTTTACCAGCGCTACCGTTCGTAAAATTACCGAATACCCACAACAGATGCCGAAAATACCCGATTTTACCCGCAAGTGCAAAACAGCAGAAAGCCCACGAATTCAAATAATTTTATTTTTAATGCTTATTATTTTAATACTCCATAACTTAATAAAAATCAAATTTTAATTATTTTTCTGTTTATTTATTAAAAATACAACATAAATCCTTTGAAGTAAAACAAATCTGGTGTGATATACGCACACAACTTCCTTTTACAGTGATCTTATAATTAGCCAAAAATTTGATTTTTAATTGTTAAGCATTTTTCAAAATTTTTCATAAATTATAAATTCTACAGTAACCGTACAAAATAATACAAATTTTAGAGGTATTCAGCTGGAAAATCACCTGTCTCACATCAGTACACATTAAAAAAGTTATAAATGTTCATTTTACAATCAAATGGGGTAGAAAGCTATTGATATTTATCTAATATTGTTTTTTACGTTTGAAATCTTGAAGAAATAAAGCAAAGAATAGCTTCAGCTTCATAATACCCGAAATTACCCGTAATATTCAATACCCGCGTAATTACCCGCAAATGTCTGAAATACCCGCGTTTCGGGTAATTACCCGCAGATTGGCAGCACTGCTCTTTACCTTCTCCGACCTGATAACAGCACGGGCAACGACGCCGGCGGGAAATAAAAGCGACGTTACCAAGTGTAAATAAAAGAACAAAAGTCCAAGACAGTTTTCCCTTGGGTTGAAGTGGTGCTAAATGAACGGTGAAGGTGAAAAACAGTAAATAGCACAGGCTCCTTAGAGTACTTCAAGAGAAAGGGAGAACAAACGTACGAAACAAATGGAAACGAGGGAGATTTAAAAAAAGCAAGAGATAGCAATATAACCAATAATCAAACAAGAGTTAAATTAATGTATAAAAGAAAGCGAAATGGAAAAAAGTTAATACAGGCGGGATGCGGGGAAGAAATGAGATTCATGAAGAAAGAGATTATTAGAAAGGTATAGTGGGAAAACGAGAAAGCACTAAATGGAGAAGAAAATTAAGGGAGTAAGGAGGAAAATAACACCGTGATTAACAGAAAAACTTTTCAAGAAGAAACAATTAGAGAAAAAGTAGATTTCTTAACAGCTAGATAACAGTGACAATAAGTGCCAACAAAATCTACATAGTACCTAGGGAAACAGGATGGAAGAAAGGTAGTAGTGGCAAGATTAGAGTCCTTCAAACAAAACTTGAGGGAATGAAACATAAACAAATTTGGAAGCCAAGAGAATATTTATTGATTATGATTTAACAGTAGAGGAAAGAAAACTGAAATCTACCATACGGCAGAAAGCGAAAGAAGAGAGAGAAAAGGGCAAGAAGACAAAGGTAATTTACTGGGGATTACGATTTGGTAACTAAGATTACGAGCGAAATGCGGAAAGAGGGGAGGTGCGATCAAAAATGTAAAAGTGAAAGTCAACACGACAGCAACCTCGGCGACGAAAAATAACAGCAAGATAGGAAACCAAGGTATTAAGAAAATAATAAAAAGGGGTAAAGTGAAAACTTGGTATCTGGTTACCTGGAACGTAAGAGGAATAAGTTGAAAAGAGAAAGACTTAGCAAACGAATTAGAAAAAGCAAACATACAAGTAGTAGTACTTAAAATGAGTCTAAGAGGACAAAGCATAGTACAACTGAATGAAAAATATATAGTGATATACACTAGTGTAACACCAAACCAGAGAGCCAAAGGAGGAGTGGCATGCATTATAAACCAAAATTTTGTAGATAGAAACTAAATGGAGAAATTAATGAGATTAGGAGAAGACGAATGTAAAATGCTGATATAAATAATTCCAGTATATGCATCAAATGAGGACGGTAACGTAGAACATAAAGAAAGTAAAGTTACCAAAATTATATTAGATGAGTTACTGATAGCGTGGGGGAAAAGATCGAACAACAGCAGAGATGGTGGGCAATTACGTTGTAGAAAAAAAGGAATGATAACGGAAAGATGCTTATAGAACTACAGAGAGAACCAACATATCGTTACTCATTGAAAATTATAAAAGAATTATGTGTGATAAAAGATGTTAGAGATGAGGACCCGAACTATATAGTCCCCACTTTCTGTTAGTTGGAAAAAAAGAAGGTACAGAAAAATAATCACTGAAGAGGTCAAAAAAAATCCTACAAATTTACTACAAGAACAGTGTTTATAAAAGAGGTTAAAATATTCGCTGGCTCGAAATTTAGTTTTCACTGCATAACCAGCACTATGAGGTTGCAGTAGGGGACGCCGCCGGGACGAAAAATGTTAACTTCTATATTGTTTTAAACCCTCAACAATTAGCAATACATACATTTGTTTCGCGGAAGTTTAATTGCCCCAAACACGAGTTTAAAAATGAAAGTGGCACGAAATGCACCGTGGCAAGCTGCATTGGAACTGACCGACTGCAATTGCCTCTGGTGGTGAAACCCTCAGAGAACGAGCAATCCATAACGGTCTTCCAGCAAATTCGGCACCAAATTTAGAAATTAATGAAATCCTTAATAAACAGTATGGCAAATATTTAAGAGCACCTCTAAACGCTGCGAAAATAGTTTGTGGATCCTCTAAAATGGACAATAATAAAAAACAGTGATGGAACAAAGAAATTAAAACATGAAAAAAATGGAAAGACTATCTAAGCAAGACAACGGGTAATTAGTATAGAGAATGCAACTACCAAAGAGCAAAAGCTAAGCAATTAGTAAAAGAAACAAAAGATGGAAAGTTTTCGTCGAAGAATGGAATTTTACAAGGTAAGTACTTAAAAACCTGATAATAGAGAAACAAGCGATACTGAACCACACCAAGTAGTAAAGAAAGAAAGCTTATCACTGAAGAAACCAAAATGCTACAGAAATGAAGAGAAGATTTTCAAGAAATACCGACAACAGAGGGAATAGAACAGATGATTACAACACCGGCAAGAGAACTAAAGATGTAATAAAAATGTAAGAACTATGCGAAGCTATCAAGAAAATCAAAAATGGAAGAGCTGCAGATCATGATAGAATTGAGTCGCAAATATTAAAAAATGTGGGTGAGCAAATCACAAACTTGTTTCAATATGTAAGAAAGTTTGGAGTAAAGGAATTATATCTGTATATCAAAGCAGGCTGTAAACAGTATTGTATACTTGGTAGTGATTCATAACTTGAGACGAGTGATAGGGAGTACCTAGTGGAAGAGACAGGATAAGAAATCCAGCAATACGAGAAGAAGTAAGTGTTAAAGCGTTGTTAGAGAAAATAGAAGAAAGGCAATTGCAATGGTTAGGACATATGATAAGAATGGGTGGAGATAGGTGAAAACAATACAGGAAGCAAAAACACAAACAAAGAGAATAAGAGGAATACTACATAAAACTTGGAATAATACGGCAAAGGAGTTACTAATCAATAAGAGGTAAACTTGGCTGGGTGAGAAAGCAGTGGCCTAAATTCGTTCAAACAAAAGAAAGAGAATACACATTATAGATTAATGAAATAGTTTGTACTCGTTTTACTTTAAAAATAAGGTTTTCTAATTTCACCTTTTTGAGCATGGAAGGCTCTATTTGGTAAAATGATCAAATAGAGGTTGACAAGCAGCCACCTTGTGCGTCAAGTAATGCAAAAATTGTTTCATCAGTAGGAAAATTGATGGCTTTCATATTTTGAGATTCTCAAGGCTCCTTAAATGCCAAACCATTACAGTGGAATACTATGTAGGGCTTTTCAAACAAGTGAGTCAAAAAATCCGGCAAAAGCGGACTGGTTTGACGAGAAAGATGATCATTTTCCACCAAAAAAATACACATCCGCATATAAGTGTGATCACATGACAAAAATTAATCAATTAGGTTTTTCATTGTTGCACCATCTGTCTTATTCGCCTGATTTTACATAATCAGATTTCCAGCAATTCCCTGGAATGAAAAATACCTACAAGCCAGAAATTTTGCAACATACGAGGAAGTGAAAGCGGCCGTCAACAAGTGACCGCCCACTCAATGCATCCAGTGACCTTGGTAAGCGACCAGGCCGAGCCATTTAAAAGTACAACTGGAAGTTGGGAAGAAGGTTCGGGATCCCCCTGGCCGATGACCGGCGACTAGAGCATGAAAGCATATGTGAATACGACAACCTGAACACTGATCCGGCGTTTAACTTTTTCCAAAAAAGTAACTCGATAGCCGCTTATAACGAGTACTGGTGGGAGCAACCCCCCTGACAGGAAGGACCAACAAGAGGAGAACCACAGTGCTGAAGAAGAACAACCAATCTTCTTAAGTAGCCCCGTAGGAAAGGTTACTAGAGACCTGAAAAGAAAGCACGTGGAAACACCACAGAAAGCCAAACCCGAAACACTAGACAAACCCACGGCTATAGAAGAAATGAAGATAGCAATAGAAGAGATAAAGAAACTGAATGCACTAATAGTGGAAAATCCCAATGCGAAGAGGGAGATAACGAAAACCGCAACAATCTCTGTGAACAAGCAAGAAAGATGTAGGTGGCCTTTGAATTCATGGTCGAGTTGATAGAAGAGTTCAAGAAAATTGAGACAAAAGAGGTGAAGAAATTAGGACCACCAGCAATACTCAAACGAATGAGAATGCATGGAGCACCAAAATGTTAGGGAGCCAAACATATATAACGGAATAGGAAAAAGCGGAGGAAAAATGGAAGAAAATCCGAACAGCCAACGGTATCATAAAACCTAAAGAAATAATAGACAGAGCAACTGCTTTCCAGGAAATTAACCCATTAGCAGCAGATAAACTAAAAGATTTGGCACTATTTCTAAATAAAGAGAAGGGAATATGGATATAAGCATCTGCAAACAAGCAAGAGGCCAATTTCCTGACTTTGCAAATATCAGAGGCGAATCTGCAAAAATCATATTTAATAGAGACCACAAAACTGCAAAAGGGTGGCAACTGGGTGCAAACTAAAAAGACTATTATAACGGAGATATAAACACTATTGAAGGCGATGATGCAACTAATAGAGGGCATGAGATCTGAAAATAGATCAAGGGTGGCAATGGCTATTATGTCAAATGTGAAGGTTAGGTAACATAGTCAGGAAAATAGCAGAAGTAGTGCTTATGAACTCTGATAATAAAGGAAAAGAAGAGAAAGTTCATAAAAAAATAGAAAGTAAGTAACCGAGGGGGAGAACGACTGAAGCAATTATAGTCAAACAAGAAAATAAAGCGTACGAGAAACTGCCGAGAGAAATATGGAGAAAGTAAAATTGGAGTCAACATAAAAACTGTAAGGAAAACGAAATGTGGGGACATCCGGCTAGTGATAAAGAAAGATGAAAAGCAACAAGTGAGAAGCTTCTAGGAAGTTTTCTAAAAAAAAGTTTGGAAAGACCAGAGTTAGTCTTAAAAGATCTGGAAAGACCAGAGTATTGCAATCACGACAAAGGTGAAGTTAAAGCAGCAGTGAAAGTAGCGTCCGGCTTGACACATCAAGCAAAAAAGATTACATACCTAAGGCCACGGTTTAGGAATTGCCAAATAGCAATCGTTAAGGCAACGGAGGAAAGTGCAGATACAATTTCCAAAATAGAAGTTACAAAGATCGGCATCACAAACTGTGTGGTGAATAAGAGAATAGAGATACAACGATGCTAACGATGCTGGTATTACAACCATAGTGCATAGTGCACTCAAGTGTAATGGACTCAACTGCAATGAATTGTACACCAACTGCAGTAAAGAAAACCACATATCAATGCAGGGAGAAAAAATTACTGTGTTCCATGTGAGAAAGAAGACCATACAATGACAAAGAGAAAGGAAGAGAGCCAGACATGCGGGGAAAATATAGGAACAAATAGAAGCAGAATACAAGATTGTAAGAAAACAACCAATGAAAAAATGGCGAAGATAAACAAATGGAAAGAGATGTTTGAGGATTTGGAAAAATATAAATGGGTTTTCGGATTGTAACGAAAAGACTAAATTTCCCAAAGCCACGCATAATTACGGAGACCAGACAGTCAACCATCGAAAAGCTGTTTTCAAAACACGCTGAAGCAGTCTGGTAGCGAATATTAATAAATATAGATGAAATAAGATCCTTCTTCGCGGTAGAACTGAAGACGCCAGCAGGGGAATGAATAGCTGCAAAGCAACCGGTGTTCTGTGAATCTGGAAGTGTGCCCAATTAGTACTGCTAAAAAATCACGAAAAGGGGATAAGGATCCTTCAGGATACAGGCCAAACTGCCTGCCGAACACGCTGGGAAAGCTCATTGAGAAATTAATAGCAAGAAGGCTATAGGAGGAACTGGAACAGAACGAAGGGTTGTCAGACAGCCAATACGAATTTAAGGAATGGAAATGCAACAATAATGGTAGCCGAAAAAGTCGGTGAAATAGCGGAGAATAAAGTAATATACACCCCAATGACTAGGGGTCTACGCATTTAACTCCGTTAACTGACGACGAATGATAGAGGCACTCGAAAGAAAAGGACATCCAATGCTCTATTCAGAATTGTTGAAAGCTACCTGCACAACAGATATATAGTGACAAACGACTTCCGGGATTGGACTGTGTCATGATTGAGATCGAAGAACTCAACGTTTCGCCCACTTTCGTAAGGGGCTTCATCAGGAGGAAAAAACAAAAGAGCACGGTAACTCAACGTGTTAACCACGCCAGAGGTGAAACTCTTTGCAAGGAAAGGGATAGAAGAGCACGGTAACTCAACGTGTGAACCACGTCAAAGGCGAAACTCGACTAACTATCGGAAGGAGAAAAACGAGAATTTATAGGCAAGCGAGGTAGCTTTCCGAATGTGGTTTAATTCAGCATGGATACTATCGGGTTGGGATTTGGAAACGGCCCGGTGTACAAGCGAATGGATATACAGTCAGCCATCAATCGCCATCTTCATCCACGGCCACCCAAACCTCCAAAACCTGATCCTCCTACAGCAATAGTCTTTCTTCCCTATATCCACCAAGTCACCGACCGCATAGGAAAGTTTCTTCGAAAACCAAACGTTAGAACAGTATTCAAACCCCCGAGCAAAATCTCACAGGTTCTCCCTTCATCTAAAGGTAAATTAAACACTATGTCATCTAAAGGTGTTTATAGAGTCTCTTGCTCTTGTAATGCTGTATACATTGGTGAAACAGGTCGTTCAGTGAAAACTCGCATCTCTGAGCACCAGCGCTGTCTCAAGTCGGGTCTCGTTTCATCATCAGCCATCGCCGAACACCAACGCGATACTGGTCATAAGATACTTTTTGATGAAACTTCCATCATCTGCAAATCCCCATTCTTCTTTAGCAGAAAGATTTGCTAAGCCATTGCGATTTACAAACACCCGAATAATCTCTATCGGGACGATGGCTTTCCCCTTCCTTCTATGTGGAAAGTGCTAATTCCTAAGCCCCGTCCACCGCCACTGAACCGCGACGGCATTTGCTGAACCGCTACAGCGCTTGCTTATAAATTATCGTCTTTCTCCTTCCGATAGTTAGTCGAGTTTCGCCTCTGACGTGGTTCACACGTTGAGTTACCGTGCTCTTCTATCCCTTCCCTTGCGAGAGTTTCGCCTCTGACGTGGTTAACACGTTGAGTTACCGTGTTCTTTTGCTTTTTCCTCCTGATGAAGCCCCTTACGAAAGTGGGCGTTGAGTTCTTCGATCTCAATCATGACACGGTCTAATCCCGGAAGTCGTTTGTTAATTAATGACAATGGCCTTGAAAGCCTCAGAAATCAACAGATATATAGAGACAAAAATCAGGGATAGAACAAAGGTAACAGCAGCAGTTCCACAAGGCTCGGTTCTTGACCCTCTCCTGTGGAATATGCTATACGACGGCGTGATGGTACTGGAGTGCCCGAGAGTGGTTACGGTATCGCATATGCCGATGACCTGGCCATCGTTGCGACGGGAGGATGAAGTAGGAAATCCTAAACGCAGTAACGAGTCGTTGAATACGATAAATGGATGGATGGAGAAAGTAGGACTGGGCTTAGCCCTAGAAAAGACAGAATCAGTAATGATAACGTGACAATACAATAATCTGGGTATAATCTTCGACGCAAGACTAGGTTTCGGACCACATGTGCAAATGGTGGCAACAAAAGCCTAGGATAGGCGGACTTCAAGAGCAGAAAACAAGATTACTGGGATCTGTGGTTAATTCAATAGTCCTGTACGGAGCAAAGGTCTGTCAAAGCTAAAATGGTCACAATATATTGATGAATCCTGCAACAAGGACAAAGAATGGAAAAGCCGCAGGATGAAAAACTTAGAAAGCATGAAAACCATCACAAGGACAATACCTATCGAACTCCTGCTAGAGTAAAGAGAAGGAGGTTGGAAGAAAAGCGATAATTGGAGAAAGGATGAACGGGAATGAGAAGAGAAGGAAGAGGAAAGAAACTTCGATGCGGAAAAGAGTATATGGACCAAGAAACTGATTCCTGATATAAATATATGAGCAAATAGGAAACATGGACACCTGGACTAACATACTTGTGGTCCAGATACCTAATGGCCACGGTTGCTTCCCAAAGTCTCTGTAACATGAACTATCTATAGTTATGTAGTCTAGGGTATTATTCTAGCAATAGGTACTCTAGTGTACATGAATCGTGAAATGACACATACGTCTTGTAGCCATTACGTGTTGTACACATTTGAAAGGTATGACTTCTTTAAAACCACACAAAAAGAAGGCAAGTCATTTGACGAATTTCTCACGGTAATCTATACTCAAGCCAAAACCTGTGACTTCGAGACACTGCATGGTAGCCTAATAAAAGACAAAATAGTCTTTGGCATAAAATCTGACTCCGTCAGATAAAAACTGTTATCAGAAGAAAATTTAACACTCCAAAAAGCAACCACAATATGCAAACGCGAGTGAACAGACATCAAAGCAGCTGCAAGAAATGAAAGCAGGAGAAGCAATTCAAGTAAATTTGGTGAAAGGCAAACAGAAATCCAAGAAAAAAATGAGAATACGGAATTCGATTGCAGAAGGTGTGGTCAAACACATGGAAAAAAACTGCTGTCCAGCCTGCTAGAAGACATGCAAAAAATGCGGAAGACAGGGAAATTTTAAAGCTGCTGCAGAATGAAGCTCAAGCGAAGCAAGAACGTGAACGTAGTCGAGGAGTTAAAGGAAAATCCAAATTTCAGCATCAAGCCAGCAAGAAGAATAGCTCATAAAATAAGACAGCAAGTCAAAGAAGAGTTATATGGAATGATGAAGCAAGGTGTAATCAGGAAAATCGAAGAGTCAACCCCAGTAGTGAGCCCAATGGTAATCGTAAGAAAAAATTAAAAAATAAGGATATGTTTGGATCCAACCGATGTAAACAAGAATATCTTAAGAAGGCAAATATTTATCAAGGCCACCTAGGAATTTAGAGCAGCTTAAAGCGAGCCCGTCAGTTGCTATATTGGAGGGGACAAACGAAAGACAGAAAACTTCAATAAGAAATGCGGTATATGTGAACATACACAAACAAGCAATGTCAAAGAACCAATTGCAATTAAACCGGTGCCATTACTCCCGTGGCAAATAGTGGCATCGGATTTGTTCTCATACCAAGGTAATGAATACATAGTAATCGCTGATAGCTACTCATGGTTTCATGGATTTTAAGCGACTACAAAACTCAACAACTACAGAAGTTCTGAAAACATGGTTTGCAACATATGGCATACCAGAAACCTTAGAATCACATAATGGCTAGCAGTACAGCTCAAAACACGAGAAGCATTAGCAAAGCATTCCATTTCTAAAGCCGGTAATATGGAAGGAGAGAAAACTTAATCTTCTTGTTAGGACCTACACATATTTTTTACGTTACAGAGGAATGTTTGTACTAAGTACACACAAATCTTAAATCTGCATATAACCTAAATTCGTACCTTTCTACAAAAATATTGTTATACATTTTTTTTAATCCCACCTGCATTTTATTATTTTTAGGAACATTACTCGCTTTCACATTGGAATGCTTACTACTTGGGACTTTAATCATCAGACATCAAGTCCTTATTACCCAAGAGCAAATGGCCTCGCAGAAAGAAATTTTCAGATCGTGAAGAATATACCTACTGAGAAAATGTTCAATGGACAAATCCGATGTGGAAGTGGCCTTACTAAACTTCAGGAATACTCCAAGAAACGAAATTTTAGGTTCACCAAACCAAAGACTTATGAGTCGATTTACAAAAACAAGAACTACATTGCCAATAGCAACAACACAGCTGAAACCTACTTTAGTGGAAAATGTAGAATAAGAACTTACTAAACTCAGAATCAAACAAAACTAGTATGCCGGCAAAGGTACGAGGAGCAGTAAACCACTAGAGAAAGAGAAAAAGTAAGAATACGAACATCCAACAGAAACTGGCAATCCGGAAGTGTTCTCCAGAAAACAGACAACCCAAGGTCAGTAATTGTGCAAAAAGATGAAGGAAGTACATACAGAAGAAACGCTGAACATTTGCACCCCATACAAGCAACCATAAACCAACCACAACCAACAGTTGTAGTGACAGAGCAAGCAGAACAGAAAAATGGAAATCCAAACCAGTCGGCAATAGAAACGTCCAGCGAACAAACAACTGAAGTAAATCACCCAAGAGATTCCAGGTTCTCACCTAAGGCACCAACTACAAGATCTGGTCGAACCATCAAACCGGTTAAAAGACTGCACTTATAAATAACTAACATGCAGTGTTAAAAAAACACAAAAAAACGGAGATGTAACCTGAACTATCTATAGTTATATAGTCTAGGGTATTATTCTAGCAATATGTACTCTAATGTTCATGAATCGTGAAATGACACATACGTCTTGTAACCATTACGTGTTGTACACAAGTTTTATTAAAAGGCCGCCGAAACGACTTTTTAAAAAACGTTTATTTTTATTTTACAATGAAATATAACATTGGAAGCACACAGATTAGCTGCCAGACAATTTCTTACATCTAGCTACGAACTAACTGGAACTTATCTTAGAGGTGCAGGCTACTTGTATATATACTATGTCTAATCAGCTAAGATAAGCGTTATCTCTAAGAGGGAGCGTGAGACAGGAAGCCACGTGCGTTCAAGGTTGCAGACTTGCAGTTCACAGAAAGAAGCTATTATTGTTCAAGGTTGCAAGCTTGCAGTTTTACACAGGGGGCCATTGTCTAGCTGTAATATAACTCGTCCGCCGATAAAATGTTCAATGGGTGGTATTCAAATATGCCTCCATTGAACTTACAAAGAGAAAAGAAAATTAAACTTATGCATTTACGTTAACTGGTTCAAAATCTTTATTTAAAAATCTAATAAGTTTAATCTTCATTGTGTTTCTATTATAATACAAATACAATATAAAAATTATTAACATAAGAATAGTAAATAGCGTAAATATAATCGCAGACACACTTAAATTATTAGATTTAATATAATTAACAGGTTTTAACAAATTTTCATATTTATTAAGCTTAATTCGGTCCTCAACCAATTTCTGGGTGTCAACAGGTATCAAGTCAATCTTTGAAACATTTATGTGGTTCGATTCAGGAATTATTAAGCGGTCAATGTTTGAAACTTTTAAATTAGCAATTTTATTTGAGGTTCTTTTATACTGAATAATAAAGTAGCAATACGATTTTCATTAAATTGTTTCTAAGTGTATCATAACGAATAAAAATAGGAATATCATATATATTTCTAATAAGCGTCTATTTGCTTTATTTAAGAACTACATTGCCTAAATTTAAAGAATATAGTTCTGGATTATATTTTAAAATATTTACAATATTATATCGCCGTGTATGATTGAATATTTAATCAAGATACAGACGATGAAGGTAATAAGTCTGAATAAGGTAGTAATTCATTAGCATGGAGTCTAATGTTGGATGATCCATTATGCGGTGTTAACTCGTATATGTCATGTTGTAGAATTTGGGATATTGTATATGGTCCTATAAATTTTGGTTCATCTTTGCTTCTGGAATTAGTTTTAACAAATACTTTTTCGTTTAATTGAAATGTTTTATTTTTCCGAGTTGGATTTAATTTTAAATTTCGCTTCTCTTTAGTATCAATTTGCTTGCCTTGCAATATTTCGTAAATTTTTTTCATGCGGATTTTGTGACCAGATAAATAATCATGATAGTAGGTTTTTGTATAGTCTAAATCGAACTGATTTCTACATTCAGTATGACCAAATACAATCTCAAAAGGGGTTAAATTGAGGTTAGAGTGTATCGTATGATTGTATGCAAGAATACAATATTGAATTTTGTTTTGTTCAGGTACATCCGTCAATAGTCGATAGTGTTCAATTATTGTCGAATGCAATCGTTCAATTGGGGAATTAGATTGATGGTGATGTGGGGTTGTCGTATGCAACTGGATTTTATGTAAAGCTATGAAGTCTTTAAAAATATTTTTGTTAAATTCTCCATCAGCTATAATGATATTTGGTGTAGTAAATGTACACATATAATTAAGTAATTGTTCAATGTTTTCGAGATTTAATATAATATGCTTGGGCGAATTTGGAAAATGAATCTATTATTGTTAGATAGCTTCTCTTACCTATCTGAAAAATATCCAAGTGTATAGTATGAAATGGTTGGTTTTGTGTAGGAGTAAGCTGTAAAGGCTGCTTAATTGGGTTTCTATTGTACTTTTGCGTTTTACAAATATGACAATTATTAATATAATCGGTGACATCTTTATTAATTGATTTCCAATAATATTTTCTTTTTATGTGTTCAATTGTTTCATTGATACCACGGTGATTGGTTTTGCCTAGATGGTAATTTTGGATTTGATATTGACGATCTTGTGGATTTAGAACGTAAGTCACTTGTGACATACATCGATGAAATTTGGGTGTGTTATCGTTAATTATGTTTTGCAGAAAATTAGAAAAATCTAAACAAAGTTCGTCGTTAGGAAAATAACAATAGTAATGTGTTCTAGGTTCACAATGTTCAATTAATAGCCTGTTGAATACGTCAATTTTATTTGTATTATTTAGGGATACAGAATAATGTGTAATTCCGTCGTATTTAGTGATTCCGATATCTCGTGGTAGCTGAGAAATTACAAATTCAATTTGATTCTTAAATTGTTGTAGAGGTTTTTCGGCAATATCGATCACGGGGGTAGACGATTGTTGCGAATGTATTGTTTCGACATAGGATTTATTATCGTCGTTATTTGGTGGTCTTATTTGAATGTCGGATATAACTTTTACTTTAGGCGTTTCTGATTTTGGTGGTCCGATGGTCGGTACTGAAAAAAAGTCTTGTATGTCGGGGGTGCGTGCCCTACTTGCCATTAAGCTTCGTTACCTTGTATTGGTATTGGTGTATGAAGTCTATCGGGTGTTTCTAAAGTCATAGGGTAAATTTGAACGCGTGATAAAGCGTCGGCAACTTTATTTAATTTGCCTGGTAGATAGTTTACGGTGAAGTCGTATTCTTCTAATTTAAGTGCCCACGAAGTTAATTTGGAATTTGGTTCTTTTACATTTTTGAGCCAAACAAGCGGTCTATGATCGGTGTACAATTTAAATTTTACTCCATACAGATATGGACGAAATTGTTTGGTTGCCCAAACTATGGCTAGGAGTTCTCGTTCAATTGTAGTATAATTTTGTTCTGCATTATTAAGGGTTCTGGAGGCATAACAGGTGGGTTTACCATCTTGGGATAATACCGCGCCTATCGCAAATTTAGATGCATCGGTAGTCAGTTCGAAAGGTTTTTCAAAATCAGGATATTGAAGTACTGGTTCATTCATTAAAATTTGTTTGCAATACTCAAAGTTCTTCAAAAATTCAGGGGTGTGTACAATTTTATTTTCTTTCTTTAAACATACGGTTAAAAATTTAGTTATTTTGGCAAAGTCTTTGACAAATTTTCTATAATAGCCAAATAGTCCTAAGAATGATTTTATCTCGGTTCTTGTTTTAGGTGCTGGGAAATTTTTGATTGCTGATATTTTAGATGGATCTGGTTTTATTCCTTCTGAAGTAACTATATGACCTAAATATTTTACAGATTTATGTAAAAATTCTGATTTATCTAGCTGAATCTTTACATTAGCATCTCTACATTTTTGAAATACATTTTTTAAACGTTGCATGTGTTCTTGAAGAGAACTTCCGTAAATTATAATGTCGTCTAGGTAAACTAGGCACTGTGTTGGAGTGAGTCCAATTAAGGCTGTATTTATCATCCTTTGGAAGGATGCAGAACTGTTACGTAAACCCATAGCCATTCTTTTAAACTGAAAATGGCCTTCTTCGGTTGAAAAAGCGGTTTTTTCGCGATCTTTCTTTTCGATTTCTATCTGGTGGAAACCAGAGGCAAGATCCAAAGTTGTAAAGTATTTAGCTCTGCCAAGATTGTCTAATACGGTTTTTATACGGGGCAATGGATATTTATCTTCAATAGTTTGTTCATTTAACTTTCGATAGTCAACTACAATGCGCCATTTTTGTTTTCCGGAGGCGTCTAACTTTTTTGGGACGACCCAAATAGGAAAATTATACGGTGATTCCGATGGCTCTATAATATTTTCGTTTAACATTTTCTTTATTTGCTTTTTGACTTCTTCGCGATGAATATGGGGATAACGGTACGTTTTCGTAAATATAGGTGCATTGGTTTTAGTCCTAATGTGGTGTTTTGTCAAATTCGTAACGGATAAAGGTATTTCGGGAGAGTAAAATACATCTCTGTATTGAAAACATAAATTAGTCAAAAGAGTTTTTTGGTCTTCGTTTAAATGGTCTAATCTTAAATTGTTTTTTAAATTGTTATTTAAAATACTTTTGGTGTTTGGAGTTTTTATATTAAAGTTGTTAAGTCTGATAGGTTGATTTTTGCTATCGGGCTCATAGTCTTCTAAAAATAAAGGATTATAAATATTTATTTCTTGTGTTTCGTTTGAAGTATTAATTACACTGGTTTTAAACCAATTATTGTGTAATTTCACTAATGCTGAAGGCATAATTAATTTGTCATTAAATTTTAGTTTTGGAGCTATTTTAGTTCCATTCTTTCCTACTGCTGGTAAATTTACAAAACATTCTGTACGCGGAGGTACTACAAGTTTTCTGACAAAATCTGAGTTTTTAAATTTGGAAAAATTAATTCATTACGTTTTTGAATTTCCTGTTTAGTTTTTGATGGATTATAATAGAACGGTATTACTGTTTTTTCTGTTTGAATGTGCATCCATTTATAATCTATTCGGGCGGATAATTTTGAAAGTAAATCGGATCCAATAAGTCCTACATAGTCTTGGTGAAAATTGAATAAATAACACGTATGTGTTCCGTTTTTATAAAAAAGATTTGGAATGGGTAAATCTGCAATTAAGTTATGTTGAGAAATTCCATGAGATGTAACTATCTCGAATTCTGTTTCATAAATATAATTTGGAAAATGTTGTACAAATTCTGGGGAAATTATTGTTTGTGAGCTATCTGTATCTATTAAAAGTTTATCGCCGGTGGCGGGAATTATAATATAAGGAAGGTTTGATTTTGGATTTATATTAAAAGTTAAAATATTCTTTTCCGAGGCTCTTAATAAAAATTTACAGTATCGTCTGGATCTGGATATTCGAAATAATCTGGGGTGTGATCTAAGTCTTGTGAATTATCAGGGTCAGAATATTCCTGAAGGTTTTCGTTAAAATTTTCTGGAGTTGAAAATTCTCCATTTTCAAATAGATTTTCGGTTGGGTTTTCAAACTCATCCGGAGATTTTTCTTGATGGTAATTTAAATGATTAAAATTTCTATTAACGTTCTGAGAATTTGCTCGATATTTATTAGGGAAATTTGATTGTTGAGTAGCTGGTCTTTTTATAGTGCTAAAGTCCATAGGTTCTGGTTTATTTGTTGGTGAAAAATTTGGTTTAGGTGCAAATGCATTAAAGCTTGAATTTTGAGTTATTCTAGAATTATTAGGATTGTTAAAATTCGTTGGACTTTTAAAATAGTTGGGATTTTGATTAAAATTACTCTTAGGATTTTGGTTAAAATTACTTCGATTTTGTTGGAATGGTCTTTGCATAAAATTTGGGTTATTAAATTTAGGTTGATATGAATTTTGTGTTTGAATATTGGAAGTTAAATTTGGTTTGTTTAATTTCTGACTTTGAAAATTATTTTGATTTTGAGAATATCTGATATCAATTTCTTCTTTTACTATGCTTAAGGCTTGTTCTAGTGAAGTTGGGTTTCTACTTCTTACAAAGCTTCCTAAATTTTCATTTAGTCCACTTGTAAAAGTGCGAAGTGCTAAGTCTTTGTTAGCCTTTAATTTATAAGTGATAATGTCTTTTGATTCTTGACTCAGAGAAACTTTTGAATTATAAATAGCCAAATGGGTTCTAACTTTATTGAAAGATTCTATGGGAGAGTCTTTATTCTGTTTTAATTTGGTTAAATCAATTAAAAGATTCAATTCTGACCTTTGGTCGCCAAAATTTTCAATTAAGACATTTTTTAAGTCTTTCCAAGTATCATACTCGTAACCTGTAATTACTTCTAACGCTTGACCTTTTAATTTATTCCTTATCGAATTTAAAATTACTTGGTTGATATAATCGTTTAAATTTTCTGTGCAAAATTTAGTTGCAATGATTTCTGCGGATCTGATAAATTCCGAAAGAGTGGCTTGATTACCATCATATGTGGGAATTTCATTTAGTAAAGCTACGTTAAAATGTGGGGGAAACAATGATGCGTTTTGGTCAACCATATTTGGGTTGTTACAATTATTTAAAAATAAAATTCTAGGGATAGAATTCCTTGGTGAGCGTGATCGATCTCGTGACATAAAATTTTTACAATTGTTTCAAAATATATTTATTTTTTATCTAATACTTCAAGATAATGGTGATCTAAACATAAAATTTTATAGACAAAAATTAACTTTACTTATTTGTTTCACTTGATTTTTAATTTTGTTTTATGTTAGTAAACAATTTATATGACTAGGGGGTGCCTAACAGGGGGTAGGAGCCCTACGCGCAAGAACGCAAGCACAAATGCAAATTAAGCACACCTAGTATGTGCAGCAATTGGTCTGGCTTACTACGTTCTGCCTGATCTTATAAATAAATATTTAAAACTATGTTAGTATAATTTTTTAAATTTTATATTATTTAACTTTGTTGCTTAGGCGAACGCTTTAATAACGTTACTTTGTTGCCTTTAAAATTATTACCTTGTTGTTTAGGCGAACGCTTTAATAATTATTACTTTTGAAAATTATATTACGTTACTTTGTTGCCTTTAAAATATACCTTTGCCTTTTCTCTAAAGCTTGAAAATTATTATTTTTAAAATATACCTTTGCTTTTTCTCTAAAGCTTGAAAATTATTACTTTGAATTATAAAAATATGCACTTACATTGTGCGTTAAAATTGACGAACGGCGTGCGATCTGCTACGTCCTGTTGTCTTCAAAAAAAGGATGCGTCGATCCTGTTGATGTCGGCTGGCCTGCAAACAGCTAGGTCCTGAAGTCCGACTTTGGATGGTCTGCTTTGCGCTAGAGCGTCATCCAAAAGTTGTCCTGGGGTCGTCGTTGTTGACGTTGCCAAACCAGAGACTGATCCCAATGATCAAGTGGTCCCAATGACCAGATGGTTCCAATAACCACGGAGGAGCAGGAGCTGGGTCGACGGGCGCTTTTCACGATCGGGCGATGTTTGTCCCTGTTGGAGATGTCCGAAGATCCGCTGGGTGGTAGGTTTCGATTTGCGGCAAAGAGCTGAACCTCAAGGAAAGTTGCTGGTCGACTCGATGTTTGTAGTTTTCCAGGTTTTCCTCCACAAATCCGAACGACTGCGCCAGTTTTATTAAAAGGCCGCCGAAACGACTTTTTAAAAAACGTTTATTTTTATTTTACAATGAAATATAACATTGGAAGCACACAGATTAGCTGCCAGACAATTTCTTACATCTAGCTACGAACTAACTGGAACTTATCTTAGAGGTGCAGGCTACTTGTATATATACTATGTCTAGTCAGCTAAGATAAGCGTTATCTCTAAGAGGGAGCGTGAGACAGGAAGCCACGTGCGTTCAAGGTTGCAGACTTGCAGTTCACAGAAAGAAGCTATTATTGTTCAAGGTTGCAAGCTTGCAGTTTTACACAGGGGGCCATTGTCTAGCTGTAATATAACTCACAAGTATTATATTATTAAAGTGTATCATACCATTGTTACCTGCTTTGTAGATTATTACCGGTGCTACAGTCTCTATATAAAATTGGTTACTAAAGCATATGTCACACCATCAGTTAGCTTGACAAACTAAACTGATTGTTGGTTGTCACACTATACGTCGAGTTTGGTCAAATATTGAGGTTAATTGGGTCCTTTTGTACGTGTGTTGAACTGAGGTTACGTCAAGTTGTTTACATTTATTTTTCGGTAGTTTTTGTTTATAAAAAAGTGAAAAAAACAAAGTTATGGTCAAAACATTGGTTATTAAAACGAAATGATGGCCTTGGCTGGGGGTGCTAACCATGTTAAGAAATTTTCATAACACCGACTTGTTATTCGTCAATAACAGAACTGACAACCTGACTGAAAAGTTCCCCATAACAGCCATGGTTGTTATACATTTAATAATAGAACAGTAACATTTTAATATTGGCAATACTGAAATGTATAGTTGATGACACTATAAGTGTATCTCAAAGTCGAGGTTAGCAGGTTAGGTTTTGAACAGCTGTGTCAAAACTGACGCAAAACCTCACCTGCTAACATCGAATTTGACATAGATTTACAGTGTCGCCAACAATACATTTCAGTATTGCCAAACGTAATTTTTTTCCATTGGTGACTCTGCTAAGACGAGTTTTTTAACACCCGTTACTAATATTATTAAACTTTTTCATTTAAATTGCTCTAAAATTTAAATTTTTGTAGATGTTATGAAAAATATTTAACGAAATACGACCGTTATCGCATCTAACTCGGATAAATTCATTAGCCTCGGCCACAAACTTATCCTCGTTTGTTAGATGTCGTTAATAACTATAATTACTATTGTTAATTACATATACGAACACGAGGTTATTACGTTGAAAACACAGCTTAAAGCAACGCGAAAAACGAGTATTGAACATTCGAGATTTATTTTAATACAACAAAGTTCAAGGATCCGTATATTTCGCGCATTTTTGTTAAATTCAACTTTTAAGAAAAGACCTCGCATCAAACAAACTGATGGAAATAGAGATACCTCTAAAATTAGAAACGTTTGACGAAACTACAACAGTGATGTAATTTAAAACAGACTGATCAGTTTAGTTTGTCAAACTAACTGATGGTGTGACATAGGCTTTAATTATTTAATAATTGAAAGTTCGACAACAAAAAACCTATGAAGGGTACCGTGGAAATAAATTACCCATGGCGGATGAAAATTAGCATCAGACTGTGTCAGAACAAAGGTAGCCAGAAATGGCAAAGTACTAATGGAGCAGTGCTACAGTAAGGCAGAAAAGAAATGAGCTGCGTACGGAACAAAAATAATAGGAAAGAGACAACGAAAAATGGCCAAATAAATGGAAACTCAATAGTCATCATCCCCACCCATCTGGCAAGATGAAAGAACTAGAGGAGGAGGAGGATGAAAGCATACGAGTATTAAGAAAAATAATGGTGCAATTATAAAAACTATAAAGTAGTAGGTACAAACCATTTCTTCGTTTCCTTCACAATCAGGCCCTTCTCCTTCACATTCAAGATTCTGTTCCAAAATTGGAGGGTTTTCTTGCCCCACTGCACAGCGTTTAGCAGCACTTCTGTTTTTGTACCTCCGACTCCTCGTTTTAGTTCCAATTCCACAAGATACACTACAACTAGACCAATCGCTCCATTCTGTTAGTTGACACCTAGGATCGTCGTTTTCAGACGTGTTGGGATCCTCTCGACAATATTTCTGTGGGCCTCTACAACTCGCTCTTTCCGTTAAGCGAATACGACAATTGTGATGGTTGCCGTCGTGTTTGTATCGCCTTTGGCGGTATTTAATGCCCTTGCCGCAAGAAACAGAACAAGGCGTCCATTCGGACCACTCAGTTACTTCACAATTTTCATCGCCATAATCTGGATATTCATACAATGGACTACAAGTTTTCTCATACAATCTCTGCCTTGATAAATAGAGTTTAGCTAATGGCTTGATAGGCAGACCTTGAGAATCATAAAACGGCGACCTCTCGTCGTTGGGACTATCTGATGATATCTTTCTGATGACACCTCTTGGATATGTGGGTTGTTCTGGAGCCTGAAATAATTATGCTTATACATATATAGGTTACCTACATATTTACAACTCACATCATATGTTAGTCCATCGTCTGTTCCTGCATCGTTCGGATATAGTCTAAGAGCCATCGACTCAACCCAAGAGCAATTTTCAAGGCAAAGTTCCAAACTGGAGACGCCAACAAACCAATCTGGAGATGGAAAAATCATAGACACAAGCGACATAAGATGATGACGGTTGTCCACACGAAAAACGGCAAAGGTTTTTCCCGTAACGTTAGGATACCCTATCCCTCTCGCCTTGATGATCGTGCGTATGTGGTCGCTCTAAACAGTGGAATAATTAATTAACAATAAAATAGTTCTAAAGATTATTCCAATTAAGGTAGTACCTTAGCTTTCAGTTCGCTTTCTAAAGTACGCGTACTAGCGTTTTCAGCTACCTCTCGCAGCCCTTCACTAGACAAATCTCCATAGTTCCAGAAAGAGTAATCAACAGTATGGGACGCCCCAATAACATCGCTAAATCGGGTTCTCCATTTATCAGATGGAAAATCTTTGGGATGCGTATTACGCGACCACAAACCCTCGAATGTCACCTACAACTCCCACTAATAACTGCAAATAAATTTGCACGAATTTTGATAGTTACTTCGTATTTCGCCTCGTCGCAGGCACAGCAATGTCTGAGCACGTGGGGCTGGTAATCCCCATTCCTTTTTTCTTCCTCGCAAAATCGTTTCGTCAGAGAATCGCCTTCATTGTACCATAACTCCCGAGATTCGGAAATAACTAATTTAAAGGCTACGCATCCGTTTCCAGAGTCTGGAGCTCTCCAATCTACCTTTATTGTGAAAGCATTGTGAAATAATCGCATTTAAAGTTACATTTTCATACCTCGATTTCGGTTTTGGGAATGACGTTCGTGTTGGCCACGGCGTTCGGACACTTGTCGCTGAACTTAGTTAACATGTTTTTGAGCTGAAAGGTGCCCACCGCGAAAGAGCTAATCTCGCCCACGGGCTTCTTCGAGGTGTCGTGCTCGGCTATCAGCAGGAAGTCTTTGATTCGGTGCTCGCCTCTTGCTCTAATTGTCACTGGAAGAGGTAGATAATGAATGGAAATCCGCTAAAGACGTTAATTGCATCACGTCAAATTTATATGACGAGAATAAATTTGATATCCCCATTTAAAGTAAATAATTCATGAGAGAAAAGTTATTGCTTTCAGGATTTTCTCCTAAACGTAATGTTGTTCTGAATTTTGCGGTGTATATTGACCTAATTTGCAAATAGATGAAACGTATCTTTGGAAGTTTTCGCATTACCTTTGTATTACATGCAAATTTATACTTTATGAATACATTCCGGAGGTGTTCGGGAATACGGCAGACGTGCCAATAAATCAAACTCAGAAAATTCAATAAATTATTTGTCTGGCGACCGCATTTTCGAGCATTTCTGAACTAACCTTTATCGAATCATAATTTTATTGGTTTATATGTCTGCGCACAGGTATTTTTCTATGTAAAATAACAGTGTACTCTCATATAAGAAATCTTAAAAATTCAATCGACTTCCTCCATATGAAACAATATGACGTTGAAGGTTCCTTAAATCTAGAGCGACCAATGACCCAGAAAATGGGAAAACGAAATTCTAAAATTAGAAAATGCTTGTTATCGATATCTCAAATTCACTCCATTTTTCTTCAAAGTTGACACGTTTTCATTATAATGGAATTGGTCGATTTTCAAAAAAATGCATGATTCTCGTTGGATGATATCAGGCATATCACAGTTGTGCATAATAATCTAAATTTATTGGTTACAATAGAAAAGGATTTCCTTCTCTTTTCATTCGCATATTTACCCAATTCACATCATACAACTGTAGAAAATAACATATTAGTTGTTTTCTGTTTTATTCAATATCAAATCCTTCAGTTTCGTAGTCTAATAGAAACACAAACTATTAGGTAGGTATTTCAGTATCGTACTATCTAACTGTCAAAACAAGGTCAGAGCATACCATATAGCTTTATACATTGTACGCGAAGGTTTTCAATATATTTGAAATAGGGAATTAAATGGAAGATAAAAGAATGGAACTAATGTAGCTCCGTTCTTATTTGTAGTAGCAGATACTAGAGCAAAAGTAAGAATTGTCAATAGTAATATAACAAGGGCGAGACATACTTACCGATAATTTTGCACACGCCGAGGGTCGAGTGCTGGCTGCAATGAAAACTGTCCCGAGGGCAGTTTTCTAAAGGCAACCAGCACGATGATCTTTGGCACGGGCAAAATTATATGTAAGTATATTATCCGCGTTTATAAAGTATGATCAAAAATTATTTTCATCTAGTATGGCTATGGAATACAGAGCCGTTCCTACCGGTGGGGTGTTGCGTGTCCATCACGCAAGCGGCCGATTGCAAGGGGCGGCCGCTCGAAACCGATTTTATACAAATTTAAATTAAAAAAAATAAGTAATTTGCGAATAAAACATCTCTGAAAAATACAAACTACGAACAAAAAACAAACAACACTCTATTGTTAGTCGAAATACCAATTTTTGTTTTTTTGCGTTTATTACAGATATTTTAACACAAATTCAATAATAAATTTGAAACTATTACCAATAATTTGTGTTTTCATTTTTCCCTTTCAAATAATTAGTACCCTCTATCAACCAATGTCCAAAATACGACAAAAAACTAAGATAGGAATCTGTAAAATCATATCAAATCTTTCTTGTGAAGTCCCGAATTGGTTCGTACTAATTCAAGTAAATCCCCGGGTGACGTATTTTACCGAGGGTATAAATATCACCCGACGAAAAAATGCGTTCATTTGTGAATGGTGGAAGCAATATGTAAGTGTAAAATACTGAGACCCATTGTTATTTTTGTGCCCTTATATGGAAATAAAATATTGTGGTACTGATTAAAGATCTATATTACTCAGTTACTTCTATCATACTTCATCATAATAAAACGTGTGTTGTAGAGCCTGGTTATTAAAGGTAAGCTATTGATATACGTTTTTTAAATTTATATGATTTTCACGTAATAGCTGCTTTGATAGTCTATTAAGACTGTAATCTAGAAGTAAATTAAAACAAAACTTTTTTAAATTTATTCAGATGTCAAGCTCGGAACGACGACGAACTAAAAGACTCTCTGGAGCCGCTTAGAGAAAAAGACAACTGTCTAAAGAAACTGAAAAAGAGAAGTTGCGGGGCTCTATAGAACAATTTTTGAAAACTCCTGGAGCAGAGGAAGAAAGTGGAAGCACGGCTGGAGATCCTTTTGTTTCAACGCCTGACAGTCAGCAAGTCGTTCCCATAGAGCCACAGATTCCATCGACTTCGGCAGAGTCTTGTACTCCAGAAGAACCAGAGGACATTGAAAGTGGGAGTTTAGACGATCCAGCTTCATGGCCTAAATCACTTGATAATTCAACAATTGAAGTATTAGTAAAAATGGGACCTACACAAGTAAAAAATTTTTCATTTCCTTTAACAGAACAAGGGCGCTTTTCGGTTCATTATTATACACGAACATTAGCAAATGGTGAAAAAATACCTCGTATGTGGCTAATTTATTCCATTAAGTTAAATTGCGTTTTTTGCTTTTGTTGCAAAATTTTTGGGACCAAAAATATTCAGTTAACATATGCTGGTTTTTCAGATTGGAAACATCTTTCTAATAATTTATCCAGACACGAACGATCAACTGATCATATTCAAAATTATAAATTATGAACTGAATTAGAAAAAAGATTGAGTACTTACACAACAATCGATCACCAAGAACAACGTATTTTTAATTTGAAACAACAATATTGGTGTAATGTTTTAGAACGTATTGTTGCAATTATATTATTTTTGGCAGGACAGTGTTTAGCATTTCGTGGGTCATCCAATAAATTATTCGAATCAAACAATGGAAACTTTTTGAAGACGGTTGAAACATTTGCAAAATTTGATGCAGTTCTTTCGGAACATCTAAAAAATATTCAAATCAGTAAAATTTCACATAAACGTATGCCTCATTATTTAGGAAATAGATTACAAAATGAATTGATCTCACTTACAGCAAATAAAATCAGAGAACAAATTAGGGAGTTATTGCCAAAAGCAAAATATTATTCAATTATTCTAGATTCAACCCCAGACTCAAGTCATACCGAACACATTTCATTCGTTCTTCGATTTGTTATAATAGATGATAATAAACAAATTAAAATTTGTGAACATTTTCTCGGATTTTTTCCTATTGTTGATGTGACTGGTGAGGGTTTATACGATTTTGTAATAAAACTTTTGAAAGATTTTAATATGGATATCTACAATATGCGTGGACAGGGTTATGATAATGGTGCAAATATGCGCGGAAAACATGTAGGATTGCAACGCCGAATTTTAAATATCAATCCTCGAGCAATGTTTGTACCTTGTGCTGCTCATACCCTAAATCTAGTGGTTAATGATTCTGCCAATGTTACCTTGCAAACATCGGAGTTCTTTAATCTTATACAAGAATTATATACAGTGTGTTTCACTTTACATGGAAGCATCTCTGTATTTTATTTGTTTTTGTATGGATCGATTTGAATATTTTATCAGTTGTACAACTCACCAAGAGGCATCTATTTAAGTTCCTGAGCGCAAAAGACGTTATTAGCCTGGCCCACTACGATCAAGAACATGGGTCACATTGTCAATATTTTGCATCGCGTTAGAGTTACAGCAAAAAGTTATTAAGAAAAGTTGTTTAGAATCAAAAGGATATCCCAGATACCGATTTTCGTTTAATAATTAGAATTTTTAATTTTTATCTAAAAATGTGTCAGTCCCAAATTTCAACTTTTAATTTGGTATCAAATGGTGTCATGGAGAAACAACATTCTTATTATTGTTGCAAACGTCATTAGCTTTTAATAACGGCTGAATTACGTTTAACTGCTGCTGAGAAAGTAGAAATAAATTAGAATTACTAGTGAAAATGCAAGATCCAATATTATTCTAGCTACTTCTCTATTGGATCTTGCATTTTCACCAGTAATTCTAATTATTTCTACTGTCTCAGCAACAGTTAAAAGTAATTCAGCCGCTATTAAAAGCTAATGACGTTTGCAATAAAAATAAAAATGTTGGTTATCCATGACACCATTTGATACCAAATTAAAAGTTGAAATTTGGGACTTGGACAAATTTATAGATAAAAATTAAAAATTCAAATTATTAAACGAAAATCGGTATCTTGGGTATTCTTTTGATTCTAAACAACTTTTCTTAATAACTTTTTGCTGTAACTCTAACGCGATGCAAAATATTGACAATGCGACCCATGTTCTTGATCGTAGTAGGCAAGGCTAACAACGTCGTTTGTGCTCAAGGACATGAATCGATGTCTCTTGGTGAGTTGTACAACTGATAAAAAAATTCAAATCGATCCATACAAAAACAAAGAAAATACAGGGGTGCTTCCATGTAAAGTGAAACACACTGTACATATTTTTCTTCTTCGCCATATAGATGGAATGTATATAAAACTAATGTACCAAATTTCACATTAAAAGCTGTTAGCTCAACTAGGTGGGAAAGTAGAATTAAAGCTATTACACTTCTGCGATATTAATTAGGGAAAATTTATGATAGTCTAGAAGAACTTGTAAATGACAAATCACGCGACATTAACACCAAACAACAAGCCCAAGCATTGGCCTTAAAAATTAATAGTTTTAAATTCGTTTGTTCTGTAATTATTTGGCATGATGTTCTGTCTAAAATTAATTCCGTCAGTAAGATGCTTCAAGGTGTGAATACAAATCTAAAAGATTGTTCAAATGCGTTAAAAAATTTAGTAGATTATTTGGAACAGAAAAGAAATGACCACAGTTTTGAAGCGTTTATAGAAGAGGCGAAAATACTTGCTACAGAAGAACTTGATATAGCAACGGAATTTCCCCCAACTAATATAATTCGTCCACGTCGAAAAAAAAAGACAATTTGATTATGAAACCTCTGATGAGCCTATACTTGACCCAAAGTTGAATTGTAAGATTAATTTTTATTTTACTATTTTGGATACCGCCAAAGTATCTATACAGGAACGTTTTGAACAATTACAACGTTACAGTGACAATTTCAAAGTGATTTCTGAATTTCCTATTATGGACGATAATTCAATGAAAAAACACTGTACAGATTTATCCTTAAAATTAGAAGACACTGTCAGAAATGAGGCTGATGTAAACGCCGTAGAATTAAGTGATGAATTAAAAAATTTAAAATTACATTTCCAATCTGTTGAAACACCATCTAAAATTCTCAACTACATTGTTACAAATAATTTACTTGCGACTTTCCCAAATACAGCAATTGCCTTAAGACTTCTACTGACTTTACCTGTCTCAGTTGCGTCAGCAGAAAGGTCTTTTTCAAAATTAAAAATAATTAAAAACTTTTTACGCTCGGCCATGAAGCAAGAAAGATTGTCAGATCTTTCTATTATATCTATAAAGAGAGACTTGGCAGAAGCAATTGATGTCAAGAACCTTGTAACCACTTTTGCGTCTGTCAAAGCTAGAAAAGCTAAATTCTAAGATATTAAACTTTGTATTTGTTTTTTTTTTGTATTTGTACAATTTTATTTTATAGGAGTATTTCTTTTTATTTTATTTTATAAAATTGTTATTAATAATTTTTTTTAACGTAAATATATTTTTTAATTGCTTGGAGGGGGGGGCGGCTATTTTATTTTTCACGCAGGCGGCCAAGAAGCTAGGAACGGCCCTGATGAAATAGTTTCTAATTTATGAATGCAGCTACGTTTGCACTTAAACGTCAAACTTGACACTTCATTTTTAAGTGACTTATAGTTGCATTCATAAATTGGGAACTATTCCATAGCCATACTATATGAAAATAATTTTTGATCATACTATATTTTGAAGATTATTACAGAAAAGCCGTAAACAAATTATGATTTAGAATGATCATTTACAGGGACTTTGAAAAATTTAACATGCTTGATAACAAAAACATAGTTGTATTATACTTTTAGGCATGTTTTACTCGTCAAAATCTCTATTTCTTCAAAAAAGCCATGTTTAACCTTAAAATTTCAAGGTAAAATAATAACACAATCAGTATGGGACTATTTTTACCTTATGCGGAAACAACTAAACTGTAGCCTCCCGAAAGAATTACTGCGATATCTTGATTTTGTCAAGAGTTCTTTGATTGTTGGAAAAGTTACCTTCGAATCGCCCACTGTGCGCCCCCATGAGGGTTTAGGGCTGCTTGCTTCTCTGTGTGGAGCGGGATTTACAAAGTCTTAAAATCACAGAGCATAGTTTTTTATATCTTTCTGATCCTCTATCATCTGGACCTTCCCCTGGTGAATTAAGGTGGAGATGCGCCGTGGTAATTTGCAACGCTGGCGGTTGTTCTTATCAGTAAGTCTTAGCGTAGTGGAGCTCAAGCGTCGATTGTGACTTAAGATGACGGTATTTGTATACTAACATATTAGTTATGTTTACATTTAATTTGTACATCTCTCTTTATTAAGCCCATATACATATACCAGTGAAAAGAAAATGTATATAGCATTTATGCAATTATCTACGATAAATCTACTAATTAATTATACGTTATTCCTAACAATTTTCTTAAGAAAATATAAGTTTCCTAAAGAAACAAAAAAATTTACATTCTAAAATGCTTAACGTGGAGAGTGACGAAAAGAGGTAGGTATTTCTATGTATATTAGTACAAATAGTTGGTTTTTCTTTTTGTGCCACAAGTATAAAACAACTGTGTGTGGCTTAGTAAAATATTTATGAAGTTGATATTCTCGAAAAAATAATAATAGAAAATAATATATTTTAAGTTTATTTTTACTGAATGTATATATCGCACCCACCCCATGAAGCCGATCCAGCCCATGAAGTGCACATTCAGCTCAAGGGTTTGTGTATTAGATTAGATGCATATTATTTCTAAGTATTTTGCCTGATAAAAATGGCGACCACTACAAACCGAACCCACCCCATCCAGTGGGGGCGACACACACACTCACACTCTCACAATCTTCTGTGCTACAGTAGAGAGTAGAAAAAAAATATGATATAGCAAACTTATTATTATTAACCCACTCTTTACAAATAGTTTAGATATTTTGAGAAAATTGTAGCGCAATACTACGATTCAGTATAAATGTTTGAAATAAGTTATACGTATGGGGTATGTAGTACGTGCAAGACCTCTGACCAGTGCTTTTTTTTTATCGATGTGGGACAGCATCATTTCTATTTCTAGTATAATACTGGTGTTGATGTGTGGGCATATAACTAGGAATTTTTTTAATATGTTTTAAGATTTCTAGATAATGTAATTGCGTTAGAGAAAGGACATTTGATTCACGATATAATTTTTCAGTGGGATATAATCGAGGTTTATGTAGAATCGTTTTCGAAATCATATTCTGCATTATTTGAATTCTCCTTCTATAGTAACAAGCTGTCCCACCCCAACCCATAATAAAACGAAAGCAGTTGCTTGGTAGTCAAAACTTGTTTCAACTTTTTGAATATATACTTACAAAGTTTTTCTCAATTTTTTGCACACATTAACAGTGTGTTTATCCCAACTCATGAACTGGTCAACAATTACCCCCAAATTCTTCACTGATGACGATTTATTTATTTTTACACTGCAAGTACAATCATCCTCGATGCACCCTCTTTCATGTATTAGTAGGTCTGTAAAATTTGGTTGTTGTTTTCGTGTATAGAGAAGGTTGTAAATGCAAGTCCCGCTGTGCCGCTTCCCTGACCTCATTCCAATTATTTCCTTCAATGATTAGCAGTGTATCATCCGCATAAGATATTATTGATCCACACAATTTTGTATTCTCCAAAAGGTCATTAATATACACCAAAAATAGAATCGGGCCAAGTATGGTACCTTGGGGTACACCATAAGATATAAGTTCAGGTTGACTTTTGCTATTCTCTAATTTAACTATCTGCTTTCTATTTGTCAGATAACTTTTAAACAGCTCTAGTGGGGTTCCCCCTAATACCGCACCTCTCCAACTTCCTAAGTAGTATACCGTGATTCACAGTGTCAAAGGCTTTGGTAAGGTCAAGGAATACGGCAAGGCAAGACTTTGATTCATCAAGTGCAGAATATATTGTAGTACTTAATAGCGATATTGCATCAGCGGTACTTCTTTTTTGGGTAAATCCAATCTGTTTGCTTGATAGAATTTTAAATTAGTTAAAAAAAGCTACTAATCTGACTTTAATTAAATTTTCAAGAATTTTTGCAAGATTCGATACCAGCGATATTGGGCCATAATTGCTGACCAGCTCAGGTGCACCACCTTTATGTACAGGTATTATAAGCGCAAGTTTAAAAGAATTTGGAAAATAACCTTGAGAAAAAAAGTTATTGAAAATTTCACTTAACGGGACGTTTATACAATTAGAAATTATTTTTAGTGACTCTGCGGTTATATCGTCAAAACCAGGCGCTTTTTTTACTTTTAGTTTTTTTTATTAAATTTGCAACCTCGACAGGATCTGTAGGACTTAAGAAAAAAGAATTTACAGTATTTACTAAATTCTTGATATAGTCGATTCTCGTCACCAACATTTACATTATTTATTGTTAACTTATCGATTTTTTGTTTATGACTGTCTATATTTAACGATTCTTTTGCTAACGACCACAAAATTTTCAGGTTATTCTTATTAGTACCTATTTTTGTCTGGTAATACTGCGATTTTGCTTTCTGAATTAATTTATTAATTGAGTTTTTGTATTGGAAATAATCATGTTTTATAATATCATTACCAGGGTTTAGCAACATCTGACGATATAACCTGTCTCTAGTATTTATAGAATGTACTATACCGGTGCTAATTCAAGGCTTTCTTTTTTGACATTTGGAATTTCTAGTATTAGTAAAACTGCAAAGTTGAATTTCCTCTTGTATTATCTTAACCAGTGAATCAATCGATTGATCGATATTTGTAGTGATAATGTGTTGCCAATCATACGTTTTAAACCTACTGATTAATTTTGTATGATTAACTATGTTAATTAATTTTGTTTCGAACAATTTTTCTTTTTCTTGAGTTACATTTTCATTAAAGTTTAATTGTAGAAAAGTTGGGTCATGATCAGTTATTTTAGATTTTAATACCAATGGCAAACAAGTTATGTTTTTTATATTGTTCTTCACAAAGATGCGATCAATACAAGTTTTTTCTTCCCTGGTTGGTCGATTAATACAAGAGGTGAAACCAAAACGGCTTAGTAGATCAAGATAATTTTGGGAATTGGTATTTCTGTCGTCTAAAATATCTATATTCATATCTCCTACTAGAATTTCATTAGCAGTGGTACAGTAACCTCTAATGTATTGATTTAGGTCAACTAGAAAATCTGATGTCACGTATAGCGGCGGTTTATAAAGTGAAGTTATACCTATTTTTTTTTATTATGGGCTGTTATTGCAATCTTATAATTTTGTAGTTATTGTTGATATCAATTATTTGACAAGACTGCAGCAAAGTGCTTTTTACAAATACTACCACTCCATCATTTTTGTTAAATGTGCTACCATTATAATACAATACATATTTATCTAAATGAAAGCAGTTAATATTTTCTGAAGTCCATTTTTTTTATAAAATAATTACATCAAAATTTGAATTGCACTCAGTTATTAATACAAGTTCATCAAAGTTTTTTGCGATACTCCTGATAGTCCATTTACTAAAGGAAAAAAGTTCTAACTTCGTTGACTCAAAACCGACTTTGAACATTGTTTTTTATTATTTCGGAAAAAGTTTATAGAAAAGTTCCCCATGGGTGAGAAGGTGTGCTTTTTATTTTTTCAATTGTTATTAACAAATAAGTGTTTTTAATATATTCTTAATTAAAAAAAAATATAACTTCTTTATTTATTTAAATCATTGCCTGACATTTGATAACATAAGGTTGTGGGGTTCACAGATTACGAATCTGGCCTCAAAATTGGTCTAAAAACAAAAATGGCGTCTACAAAATGGCGTCTACAAAATGGCGTCAAAGGTCTAATTTTTTATTTTCTTTTTTTAATTTTTATTAGATGTTTTAATTAAGAGTATATTAAAAAACACTCGTTTGTTAATAACAATTGAAAAAATAAAAAGCACACTTTCTCACCTATGGGGAACTTTTCTATAAACTTTTTCCGAAATAATAAAAAAAAATGTTCAAAATCGGTTTTGAGGCAACGAAGTTAAAACTTTGGCGAATTTTTAGCGTTTAGAAAATGGACTATGATATTGGTATGAAAACTTGTTAGAGATTGTTTATTATTCGTAAAGTTCACAATGTTTTGTTTAAATTCGGTCAAATTGGAGGCGACTTCTGTATTAAAATTAATATATGTGTCATCAGTTAACACTTCCATAGAGATATCGAAACAAGTTAGTTTTAATAACAAGCAAAAAAACAGAAAAAGAAAATAAATTTTTACTTATTTTTTTAGGAATACCGGAGGTACATCTTCCGTAAAAATTCTAATTACTGGATCTTCAGGTCCATTTCTCACGAAGAGTTTTCCATTTTTAACCCATGTAAAGCGGAAGCCTGCGTCTCGTGCCTGTAGTTTGGTTTTTCGAAGATTTTGCTTATTTTCCATCGTAAGGTGTTCCTTAATGTAAATCTTCTGCCCAACTCCACTCCGAGAACGTTGCGGTTGGTGACTACTAATGCCCTTTTTTCCACTAACATATCACGTTTGGTACGAGATAAGAATTGCACTACGATAGGAGGATGACCGTTTTTGCGATAGGTTGGTACACGGTGCGCAATGTCTATATCTTCTTCCAAAATATTTAGTTCACTGGCAATGGCTGTTACGATGCTTTTACAATTTTCGAGGGGCATTTCCTTTATTCCGAATAATTCAATATTTCCATTTCGTGAATATTGTTCACTTACTGCAAGCTGCAAGTTTAGGGTTTTTAGTTGTTTATCTTTTTCAACCATTTGTTCTTTCAGGTGTTGAATTTCTTTTTTGTTAATTTTTACGTCCTCAATATTGTTGTTGAATAAGGAAAGAACCTTATCATATTTTTCAGACATAAACTCGACGCTGCCTTTCAATTCTTGCATTTCTTTATTTACAAATTCTTATTATTGATAGTATTTAGCATATTCATAACATCTGCTAAAGTTAAATAAAGAACTAAAATAAAAACCATAGTCAGATCACAGCAAGATAGAAATGATGGGTAGATCATGTCGTCCTACGGAACAAAACAGATGGACCAGAGAACTGCGGGATGGAAAAAAAACTATGGGACAGGACGATCAATCACTAGATGAAGTAATGACATAACCAAAATTCTAGTAAAAAGATGATTACAGAATAACTCCTAGACTGACTTAGTATACTTAACAGCAGCGTAGTTTTCCTTGTATACTTGATAATTTGCAACAAAAAATTGGAAAAATATTTATTTTTAACTAGAAACTGATTATCCATTCTCGTCCATGAAAAGTTGTGATAAACGCTGCTAAGAAAGTTCAGAAGGTTTTTAAAAATTGTGTTGAGTTAGACTGTAACTACGAGTTAAAATGGGTGCTTATTTAAAATACTTATTGGAAACTAATTTTTTATTTAACAGATAGGCGCAAAAGCACAGTTTAAGCTTTTACATTTGTTTTGTTTGAAAATAAACCATCTGCTCGTTCGAAAACTTTGGGTGTGCTGATAGCACAGTACTTTGATTAATTAATTTAGCAAATCTCTACTTTGTTCTAATTTCTAATATACAGTATGTCCCCGGATTGAGTTTACAATAGGTATGATTGACCAAAAATTTTCGAATTGGAATTTCATATTTTGGGATTCCGCCCTGCTTGGTGTGAAACTTATTTTTAGTTTACTTTCGAATTTTTAAAGTCAAGTAGGCCTTGACAGGGAAGCGAAAACAATTTTATTTTCAGGTAAACTACTCGTTTTGTTCATGATACGGCAAAATTTAATTAAGAAAAGTTGTTTACAATGAGAAATTATGATCCTATACAAAATTTCAAAAAGATCTTGCGACTTAGATTAAACCGTTATTTTTTAGATTAAACAAATTGCATTTATTAAAAATGACGGTTTAATCTAAGTCGACAGAGCTTTCTGAAATTTGTTATAGGACCATAATTTATCATTATAAACAACTTTTCTTAATACAATTTTTCCGTATCATGAACAAAAAGGGTAGTTTACCTGACAATAAAATACAATTTTCTAAAAAATAACAGTTTTTTATAAGTCGACAGATCTTTCTGAATTTGGTATACGGCCATAATTTATCATTATAAACAACTTTTCTTAATACAATTTTGCCGTATCATAAACAAAAAGGGTAGTTTACCTGAAAATAAAATAGTTTTCGCTTTCCTGTCAAGGCCTACTTGTTTTTCAAAAACTGAAAATATTCTTAAAATTTGTTTCACACGAAGCAGAGCGGAATCCCAAAATATGAAATTCCAATTCAAAAATTTTTGGTCAATCATACCTATTGTAAACTCAATCCGGGGACATACGTAGAACGTGTGCTGTAAGTTTTGAGCAAAATTTCATAAGAAACGAAAGAAAATGACACCGGACTGAATGCAGTGAATTATAGCTCGAAATTCTGACATTTGACCCTGGTGATGACGACTGGAGACTGAAAATTGGTTTGAAGAAATTGAAAAGTAAAGTCCAACTTTCAATGCAATCAAATTCGAGCGAATGTTTAGGGATACCAGTGCACTATCAGAATACGCAAGGAAATGGTTTTCTTCGTGGCAACAAGCAACAAAAATGGGGCAAATATTATAGGGTGTGAACTAGAACCATATGTAGGACAAAATAATGGTTTCCAAACACCATGTTTTCCGCTAAAAATGTTGAAGGACCTGTACAGCAGTGATAATGATAATTGTACTGCGAGTATGACAGAAAAGAAAAAATACTTTTTCTACAGCCGTCAAAAAAACGTGACATTTATGCATCGCTATAGATACGCGAAGTTTAACGTTTTTTAACACATTAAAAAATAATTTTTTGTAAAATCGTACTAAAATATGGTCATTTATGCATTAATTTGCGGGCGTAAATAGTGCCGTTTGCGCCCTAAGGCCTAAAAATAATTTGCGGGCGTAAATAATGCCTTTTGCGCCCTAAGGCCTAAAAACCAGCATCACATTGGCAACCAACAACAATTTGATTTTTGAGAACGAATCGTGCCATTTATTTTTCAAAGCTTTATGGTGGATTTTACAAAAAATCTTGTTTGCATTTCGGGCGTGAACGGCGATTTTGGCCCTTTGGCGTTTTATAATCCTTCGGCCCTTCGGGCCTCTGGCTTATAATTCCGCCGCGGGTCAAAATCGACTCCTTCACGCCCTTAATACAAAAATAGCTATTTCTTCACGGCTAGCAGTGAAAAAACGGTTTTGGAACACCATTTCCTTAGTTAAAACACATATAAAACGTTACGTACATAATATTACTCTACTTATTTGCTATATACGTATGATTTTGTTGCAGATAATCAATTATTCTTTGTTTGACAGCTGTACAAAAAACGTTGTTTGTATTTCGTGGCAAAATTCGTGTTTTTATGGCACGTTTGAATGATTTTTCTGCCTCGACCTAACGGTCTCGGCGAAAATTGATATTCTCACGCGCCATAAAAAAACACTCATTTCGCGCACTTAATACAAAAATTACTATTGTTTATAATATCTGAATTTCAATTCGCCTGATAGTTACTGAAACTTGTTTTGAGAATATATGAAATATCCGTGTTCATAGCAAAATAGAATCGGTCATTGACATATTAACGTTTTAATCACACTACCGTTCAACTAAATTTAATTAATGGGAAATTATTTGCTGCATTTCAAAATTTAGTTAAATACAGAGGAAGCATTATGTTTGATCTGCTTGGACAGTTATAATTATGAATTGCTGATATAACTGTTAACTGTTTGATAGATACGAGAGCGGAATGCCGTTTATTATCGTAAAATTTCGCTAAATACCCCAATTGTCATTTTAAAATTAGTTTAATTATGTTAAAAGGTGTAGGCAGTAATTCCAATATGTATTTCTTACTAATTAGTGGATATTTCTGTATTCATCTCTGATACTATTTCTGGGAGAGATCGTTTTAACTATTATGATTTGGTAATACAGCAGAAAGCCGAACGTATTTCAAAATGGCAAATTACAGGCTTGTTCCTATTTATTTGTTGAGGGTAATTAATGGTAGTATAATAAAAATGTTTTGCAAATGTATCGTTATTTATTTAATTATCAAAAGGGCGGTAATTTACTTTGACGTCACAATGTTGAGTGATCGCCGTGAACTCGTCGCACTCAGACGTATTTACCTAGCCTTCGCTTATATCGTAAAAACTCTTAATTTAAACTTGCATGTATTTCATCTGAATATTAACAGTTTACGGTTCAAGTTAACTCAGTTGTTCCTGTTGTTGCGATCGCTGAATTTCCTGAAATCGTATGTCTATCAGAAACGCATTGTGTTAGTGATGAAATTAAACTGTTAAAACTAAATTCATACCAGCTTGCTGGAAGTTATTGCCGTACAAACATGAAGTGCGGTGGTGTGGCAATCTTCATACGTGACGATATTTACTTTACGAGTAAGTCAATTGACGTTCCGCAAATTGAACTCTTTTTTGAATATGCCTATGCAGAAATAATTGTAAACGGACTTAGTATTAAAATTATTTGTGTATATAGACAGCCCGCATCTTCGACAATTGTGTTTAAGGACAATCTGGAGCATGCTCTATAACTAAGAGTGCAAACAGTTCTTACATCCTGCCAATTAAATTGTGTAACCACCTGCCAAACTCAATCAAATGTATTGCAAATTTTAATTTATTTAAAAAACACGTTAAACTACTATTATTAGATGAGTGTATTTATTCTACAAAAAAAATTTTTTGAGTGCTAATTCAAAAAACTGTGATTATCTGTTATATATATTATTATAGCTAGATTTGATAGTCTTTTCTGTGTCATACTTGATCTTAAATAATGTTCTATAATTTTTAATTTGGAAATGATTTTCCCCCTCAGCAACGGTGGCAGCTAATGCTAAATAAATGCGTAAAGCAAATGATAAGTGGAGAAATGTGCTAATTAAGTTATTTTTAAACAAATATTTCAAAACATCAACTAAAGATTCGGTAGAATTTGGAGAGGTCGATAAAATCTCTATTAAAATCGACTGTATTGATGTCCGAATGTTATGTTCCAAAATCTACCCATTTATTTTGCTACGCGTGATGTCACGTAGTCACGTTATCTTATGGGTTATAACGCTCTATCTCCACGAATAACGTTAGATGGGAACTTTATTTCGAATATGAAAAAATCAGAATTGTAATCAAAGCCTAGCTGCTGCCCCCTAGGCCTTGCCGCCCGCAGGCCGTGCACCTCTTGCACTTCCGCTTAAGATGTCCCTGTCCCCAAGCGAAATTAAGTTTATTGATATGCTACCTTTTAAAGAGCACCAGGACATGGTATGATACCTAATGTGGTACTTAGGTGGCTATCGACTAAGATCCTAGTTTACTTAACGACGTCGCTTAACGCCTGTTTTCGATTTGGTTATTTTCCAGATAACTGGAAGCTTACTCATGCACGAATGTTTTATAAACAAGGGAACAATGTCAAAGATCCTAATAATTGCAGACCAATTAGTCTATTACCGACATTATCTTTTCAGATGTATCTAAAGAATTCGACAAATATGGATAATAGGTTTAATATACAAAATATTGCAACTCAAATTGCCAGCTTATCAACAGTAATGTATGAAGTGCATAATGACTTGCCGATAATACTGGCTATAGCGATACACGGCCGCTTGTTGCGACGAAAATAGGCACTTCACCTACGGTGTCGTGCCTATTTTCAGGAGTAATAAGCGAGAGTGCATCCCCAACCAGTGTTATCGATGCAAGTGAACTATGCACGAATTACATTTTGCGTGGCTATTGCAGAAGTAAACCCAAAAAAAATATGACAACTTTACTATTTTGAATCTAAAACCGTAAACATGCATCCTTTTGCATATATCACAGCCCACAGTGTTCTTAGTTTCCTTCTTTAAAGTACTGTCTGTGGGTAAACGATAAATTCTTGAAATATAATTAGGGCCGCTTTAACATACTAATATAGCTCATGGTGCTACGCTGAATTATTATCTATTAATTTATCAAAAAGGCGAAGCTTTATGACCAACCAAGATACATTTTCAATAATCGTTTAGTTGTTTTAAATTGTTTTCTCTTGGAAAGTGATTTTATATATGCCTCTAATATTCGGCTTTGCGTCATGAAGTTTCGCTTAGTTTCTAACTTAATTTATATTCTTTATCTTTTTCTGATATTTCTAACCTTTTATCTAGTACTTTTATTACTCTTGTACATAAAGCTAATGCAAAAGAAGACAATCCGGACACAAACAAATCCCATTTTGTAAAAATATTTAAAACTTTTTCTATAAACCAACTTCCGATTTTTCTAAGTATTCTTCTATTTGTAATCATTTTATGAAAACATGCGGCTATAACTCCTGAAGTTTTCCCGGGACTAAAACACTAATTGTTCTCAATCGTCTTATATAATCAAGTTCACTCTTTATGATATTTATCATATAGCTTCATGAGACACAATCGGGTTATTCAGTTTTGCGTCACTCAGGATTTTCAACCCAGCATTGTTTCAATTATTTAAATAACTCATGTGGATTGGATCGTTCAGATGTAAAAATAAAATTATTTTGTTCAACTTTTGGTTTATATTCCTTTTACGAATTAAGTATATTCATTAAACAAATCTAACAAAGTTAATTGTGAGCAAGGATGTGCCTCATGAAGCTTTGGTGAAATTTACGTCTATTTCAGATAAAACATCATCAGCTAAACCCACACCTGTTTCAACATAAATGAAGAAATCAATATTAATGCCGTTGTAAGGTTTGCTTAGGTTCAAATGTAAGAATTTTTTTCATTTTCTGTTATTTATAAGATAAAGATTTTTATCGAGGTTTTATGGTTTTGTCTTCATTTCATTTGTATGGTAACTGATAAAAGAAATGTTAAAGATCATAAAAAACGGACCTTTATTTATATTACTGATCATATACATATACTTTGCGTCGATTCGATTCGAGGCACGGAAAGTAATTACTTTTTGTTCGTCCCTAAAATACTTTGTCAAATTGATTTAAACTTTTTGAAAAAACAAGCCCATTCGTGGCAACTAGATTACGCGTTAATAGCTTTTGATTGCTTTTGATGTACTAGATTGTGTACTATTAAATTATTTATTTTATTAAACGTAGCACTCGGTGCAGCCAATCCTATTTTCTATGTTTATTACACAAATAACTATTTCTGGTAGAGATAATCCAAGACTATTATTTTTTACACCCTAGTTTGAAAAACGAAGGAAGTATTGTAATCACGAAAAAATCACCTTCCGAGATTTCTGCAGATCTTCACGTTTCAGAGCCCCTAGATGACGAAAAACAGGTTTTCTCAATTTCGTCTGTCTGTCTGTTGGCGGTATAACTCAAAAACTATTTATCGGAGGAAGATGATATTTTGCATACACATTATATATATCCCTAGAAAGAAACCTGGAAAATTTTAGACAAACATATACAGGGTGAGCATCTTATTAAAATTTTTTTTATGTTTGCGTTAATTTTGAAATAGAAGGAAGTAATAATTTTCACATAGGTCAGGCTTTACACTTGCCGAAAATAGGACTAAACGGATACATCATAACGTCACAAAAGAGTCGAAACGTTTCAACAATAACACCGTTCTGTTCAAGAGAGGCGCGCGCCGCACTCGTTCCAATGTCTCGATAGCGCAGACGAAAAATGTGGTTACGATCTGCTTCGCAGATGCGGCGGAGTTCAAATCCCTCCGGCGGGCTACATTTCTTTATTTGAAAATGTATTTAATGTATTAGAAACGTGAAGATATTTTTACTCCTAATTTGATGTTTAAAATTACTTAGTGTCACAATGTCGACGATGGAAGTTCTTGGTAAAGCTTTTTACATTTTTTTAAAATGTGGTTTACTTACGTAGCACACCCAATGTGAACCATACGAATTGTGTGATTAAAAATAAATTTTACCTGATCAATCTTTTTCCGGTAACAGATAAACTATAAACATACCTCTCAAGGTTTTTCATTTTCCATTATATGATCTGAAATTGTTTCCACTAATTAACCTTTTTTACTGTTCCTTTGTGGTAACAGTGCTTTATTTCCATCTATACACATTGACCTTTGCGATGGTATAATAGTCATTTTAAAAAATGTATCTTCATCGGTGTTGTTGTAGATATGTAGGCTATTTACCAAATTAATCGGAATATAGTTAAGAGCTTTATTACCGCACTAAGTGCGGTAATATCCATTACCCCACTAGAGTATCGTTAACAGCTTTATTATTGCACTCAGTGTGGTAATAGACTATTCTTTACAAAACAAAGAATGCAATGAACCAGAATTTATTGATGAAGATAAAATATTTAACAATGCCTACTGTTACGTTTTACGTTCTCGGGCTATTAAAAATTATACGCCGCTTCTTGTTTTAAGCATTTATTTACAACGATTTATCTTAATCTATTTACAAAACACAAGACTATTAAGCCGGAAGACAAATTATCTATAAACTAATCAGGAACTATTTCTAGCAACAGATATACTTTATTTATTTACACGCGATTTCAACATTAATGATTTATATGGCTATATTTATTTGTTATACACGCGTTATTTATCCCGCAACGCTGACGTGTTCACGCGCATGAGTCACCAAGGTCGTTTCTCAAAGGGTGTGACTCATCCGTGCGCACGTAAACCGGCTCAAGGTCGTGACACTGCCACCCCCCCTTTGGTCGTTCTCGAATGCTCGGGACGCTGAGTCATATGTTTGCAATGGCCTGATCCCAAGGTCGTTACAATACACTTTGGCTTATGGCACTTTGATTACTGCAGAACTCGGCTCAACGCCTCGTTCCAACAATTAAACTCATTCCGTTAAAATGCTCATAGTCAAACTTCTATCGTTAATATCTATAACTAGCTGACCCGGCAAAGGTTGTTCTGCCCAAAAATAATTATTTCGTCACGGAAACCCCGTTTCACCACTATAGGGTTTTAATTTTATACCATGTCCACCGTTTTGCACTTAAAAATAAATACCATTTTCGCAATCAACATCCCAAAAAACCTCAATAACGACACCCATATCGATTTTTAGGCGTATTTACCCCATTTCACACCCTAAGGGGTTGATTTTCGGCAAATCACGAAATACGTGTTTGCTTATTTGTTTTTAGGAGGACTCCTACAAAGTTTCAAGTCGAAATGTCTAATTAATATTATTTTTCCATACAAAATTGAAATCCCCATTTTAACCCTTTAGGGGTTGATTTCGAAATATTTTTTCTTATTCGTTGTGTACACCATAATGGGAACTTCTGTGCAAAATTTCAGCTTTCTAAGTCCAAGGGTTTGGGCTGGGCGTTGATGAGTCAGTGAGTGAGTCAGGACCTTTCTTTATATATATAAGATGACTTACGAATGTACAAGGCTATAAAACATGTAACTCAACAAACACTGAAGACGAAAAAGGTTCTATGTATAATTCACCCTGAACTCAGATTCGCACCTTTAAGAGTTGAGTAGGGAAAAATCCTAAAATACTTTCTTAGACATTTGTAGTGGCAATCTTTATAAGTAAATACCAAGCCGATATCTCCACGGCCCTAAAAGATATTGTGTAATTTGTAAAAAACATATTTTACCCCTTTTCATCCCCTCAGGGGTCAATGACAACGTATATATTTTCTTAATTTATTTCGGTAGCAAGTTTTAATCTAAGGGTATAAAATTTTACATTAGAAACAGGTTTAGAAAAACGGCCTTAAAGTTGATATAGTAAAGATGAATTAAATGAACAAAAAAATTGATAGTAATTACTTTTTGGTTTTGACAGTAATTCCAACATAAAAAATCTGTAAAGGGTTTTACTCAGAACTTACCTCGCGAGTGGGCGTTGTGACACTAACGAAATTTAAAAGTCAAAGGAAAATAGGAATAAAATATCTTCAAGTTCGTAATAATACCGAAACATAAAAGGAAGCACTTGTAGTCTAAGTGATCATTTAGTTAAAGCCTATTTTTTTAGAGAATGTTGCTGGAGGCATGTATAAGTGTCATCTGTAAGGATCTCCTACTATTGGGAATGCGAATTAAATCAATTTCAAATAAAAAAATATTACCGGCGATGGGATTCGAACTACAACGCCTGCAAACGCAAATTTAAATCCGGCAGTCTGATCCACGAACCCGTCGAGAACTTCGCCTGGATTTGCGATGCGCGGCTGTATTTAACACAACGGACTTATTGTTGAATCTTGTTGACTTCTTTACGACATTACCCTGTATCTGCTGGATCCCTTTTTCGTCAAGTGTAAATCCTGGCCTATGTGCAAATTATTACTTTTACCTATTTCTCAGTTAACGCAAAAATAAACAAAATTTTATTGTTTTAAGATGCTCACCCTGTATATATTTGTCCTAAATTTTCTCGATTTCATGCCAGATAAACATATAATCGCCTTGCCAAATATCGTCTTCAGTCAACAAATAGTTTTTGAGTTATACCGCCAACAGACAGACATACGGAATTGAGTAAACCTCTTTTTCGTCTTCATTGAATGCACAATCATCGGTTTTTGTTTTAAGCTTTTGTAATTATCCTTACTATTTGAACTTCATGTAATTTTTTCTCAATTGTTTTATAATGTAACCTATTAAAATTTCATACCGTTGAAAACACATTAAAACTTGCTATCGAAGTAAATGAAAAGAAATAGTGATGACGTATTAAAATTTAGAACGAGTAATATAATAATCTAAACATTACCTCAACATATACGCTGTAATTTGAATCGCTGCACCTCCTTGAGATATTTTCCTGAAAATTAATACTAAAGGAGTAAGGTACCAAATCTTTGCTCTACTTAGTTTCCACACTGTATAGAGATTAAATCAGTGCTACACAACATGAAAATAATTGGTATCCTCATTAATAATCCTAGTATAGCTAAGGTTCTGAACAGTCATAGAAACCTACTTGACAGCTTTTTACTTCCCTCGTCTAAAAGACGAAAGAAGTATTGTAATCACGAAAAAATCACCTTTCGAGATTTGTTCAGATCTTCACGTTTAAGGGTCCATGGATGACGAAAAACAGGTTTTCTCAATTTCGTCTGTCTGTCTGTCTGTCTGTCTGTTTGTCTGTCTGCCTGTTGGCGGTATAACTCAAAAACTATTTGTCAGAGAAAGATGATATTTTGCATACACATTTTATATATATATACCTGACATTAAACCGTGAATTAGACAATATATAGAGGGTGAGCAGCTTAAAATAATAAAATGTTGTTTATTTTTGCGTTAATTTTGAAATAGAAGGAAGTAATAGTTTTTACATAGGTCAGGCTTTACACTTGCCGAAAATAGAACTCAACAGATACACGCTAATGTCACAAAAGAGTCGAAACGTTTCAACAATAAGACCGTTCCGTTAAATAGAGACGCGCGCCGCACTCATTTCAATAAGGCTGGATGGCGCAGTTCGACTTATCGATGCGGTTACGATCGCTACGCAGATGCGGTTACGATCGCTATGCAGATGCGGCGGGTTCAAACCGTAACGGGATACATTTTTTTTAAATTTGCAAATTGATCTAATTCGGACGAGGGAAGTTCGGTGTAAACCCATTTACAGATTTTTTGTGAAAAATTTCTTACATTTCATTGTATTAACGAAAAAAATTAGCCGATTTTCATTAAATCGGGTAAATAAAGGTTTAATTACTGTGACTTACAATTTCATGGACATCTCTGTTGAGTATGGCATAATTAGTGTACATTCTTTTTTAGTTTCAATTATTTTCTTGTTACATTTATTGTAATTATAGTATTAGTATGTTGCAACAGAATTCTGCAATTTAATCTTAGTTTTAATATTTGTATCTTCGCAAACACAATAGTAGACAATTAAAAGCGCCTGCGAAGAAAAAGTGCACTTTCGAGTATTGCTGTAAGAGAGTGGAAGCCCCGGAACTAATCAAATTGTTTCGAAACCATAAAAGTCCTACCGGCAACAACCTTACATTTCCGACCATCCATAAGCCGGAATTAAAACTGGGTCGCTTGTTAGAAGTTAAAGCCCCGATATTTTAGGGTTATCGCGAAGGGATGCGATCAACAAGAGGGCAAATTATACCGGTCAATTTATCCGGTCTGTCTTTCCAAACGATTTTGTCAAGAAAGAGCTTGATTATTAATGCATCTCGAATATCAGCTATGATGTATGATGACAAGACAACGGTGTGGTTTTATAGGAAGGCGAACGGGGTTGGAGCAAAAGTTGGTCATATAGCAATCGCCGTCTGTTCGTGACACTTGACACAGAATACCAAGCCAGGATGACAGGATAAACTATGGCAAAAGAATAAATTCCAGGAAAGTGCACAGGAAATAAAATGGATGGGATTAATTTTCATATTTACAAGCAGCCTGATCAAACACACTGTCACTGGGAGCTTTTACGACGCGATTTTATTCATGGATGAAATTTCCTTCGAGCAACGGGCACGTCTGACACATATACCTTCGTGTGATTATTAAATACTTATAAAGTCAAATGCTGAGCGAAAATGAAACTTTTATTAGAAAAGGCGAGCGAAGCAAAGGCAGCGAAAATAACTTCGGAATTTCAAACACGAACATCAAAGAGACTTAAAACATTAGGGGCGAAAGACAAGTTGGGAAAATATCAATTTCTGCGAATTAACTGCTGACACTTCCAAGTGGTTTTCGTTTCTCCTTATTTTCGGCCGCGTAATGTGCTGTACTTAATTGCTTTGTTAAACCTAACTAAGTGCAACAATTTTTCAGTCCAAACTTGTTTTTCGATAACAAGTAATGGGAAAAGTTAGGAGATGGAGCTCTCTCAAATTCGGCGTATGCTTCCTCGTCAATTTTAAGTTCTGACGTTAATATTAGTGCTCTCGGCAAATTGCCCTTTTAGTTTCAAATTCACTTTCTTGGGTACATAAATCTAATTCAGATTAAGAATGCTTGTTACTCGAAACCGTCTCTAATTTAGTAGGAAACCCCGCTCCAACAAAGTTTTGTTTCGAATAATTAAATTTTATTTAAGCTGTCTCCTACAGCGTCGCCGGAACTGTATGTATACCCGCAATGAAAAACCTGAAAAAGTTGGATTAAGCTAAGGAGTGCGGCTCAAAAGCCGCTTTATGTTTCGTACGTGTCTGCCCTGGTAAATAATTCATTGAGCAACCTTATACATTCCATCAAGCTTGTTTCTAGAACAAAAAGCCCACGAAACTCTGCAGAAAATAGCCTAGAAAATTACCTAAATGTTAAGAGGAAATACTGGCCCATTCGAGTATGGAGTTTGAAGCACGTCTGTAGTAATGGAGGCGGAAAATCGGATGTGCGTCTTCTAGTAAACTGCTGATTATTGAAGTTGTAAACAGGGGCCGTGGGCGTCGGCAATCATTTTGTTGAGATATTCAAAAATTCGAAAGGTAATATGAGAGCGTATTTCGCAATTTTTCAATTTTCTTTCTAAGACTTTCAGAATGATCATTAAAGTACAGGATTACAGATTTAATCGGAAATGTAAGTTGTGATTGGATACTACACTTTATATCCCAAGTAGTTCTGAGACACCGCATCGTGCCAAACCGAGTTACAGCTGTACCTTGTCATTCGTAGTTTAAACGGACAGCTTTTGAAGTAAAATTTCTGTTAGATACTAAATGGCAGGGACTCATATTAATAGTTATTAAGGTACCAAGGGCATTATGAGTAAAATAAGAGCCCAAGATTGTTAGTGTACAACAATCGCGGGCTCTTAGCTCATAATGCCCGTGGTGCCTTCAAGGTTTTATGTCCTACCAATTTTCTTACCTAATTCATATTCATATTCAATTCATACAATTACTATGATATAGTATTTAAGATTGATCTAGTTAGCTGATCTAAGTTAGATTTGTGACATTAGCTGAGCTGTCATTAATTTTCATTGTGACAGTGGTGCATAATAAAGTTGTATCCATGGAAACAAATACTGTTAATTTTTCATAATAACCCTAGTGTTCTTATGAAGAAAATAATTGCCCTGGAGCGTTATTTTGTATCTAAAATACCTTAAAATAGAGGCATTAATTTCAATTAATGTACTGGTAGGACATAAAAGTTATAAATTGCTGCCGATATAGAATATTAACAGCATACATGTTAGAAAAATAAAATGTAACGTAAATAAATTACTATGGGATCTTTAAAAAAAGAAGACAACGGGGCCTCAACTGCTACAGAAATTGAGTATAACCACTAAACTGTTCAGAAAAGTGCTTTACTAATACTATAGGCAATAAAATAAGCGAAGATCAAAGTGGTTTTACGGGGTCGTTTCTATATCGAAACTGTTTTAGTTACAGCAAATATTAGAAAAAAGAATTATGTAGGAAGAATGTTACGACTAGATGACTAGAATAAACTAATGTTAATGTTGTAACACTTCAATATACCAAGCTGTGGATACCCAAAACAGTTCTGTAATCAACAGCGTCCAACGTGCTAACTGGGCTACTCTGAAGAGGGTGGGTTAACACTTAATGATCAAAACCAAATACGGGCACCGCCAACTTGTTTGCCCAACAACTCCTAAATCTAACATACCTCAGTGATAATGGTAGTCGCACCTTACATAGAAGGGAATTATCTCAAAATTACATTTATCAGACGTAGGCTCTTTGATAAGCTACAACCTGTTATAGAAAGGAAAATACCAGCGTATATAACTCAAACAAGTAGAGACACTCACAGCCGTATGCATAGTCGTTCGCCAGCGGCTCGCCGGAGTTTCGTTATGAATAGTATGTTAGCAGCACTGTACGTCTATGTCAAATTCGAGATTAGCAGGTTAGGTTTTGTGTCAGTTTCTGTCAAAACTGACGGAAAACCTAACCTAATAACCTCGAATTTGACATAGACGTACAGTGTCGCCAACATACTATTCATAACGAAACTCCGGCGAGTCGCTGGCGAACGACTATGCATACGGATGTCACTGTCGGTTCTTTTGATGTCAAAATTCCGATTTTGATGACCTTGAACGGCTCCTGGGGGGTACTTTCCGATAGTACTAACAGATGGCGTCACTACTTTATCACATAAGATTGGTAGCAGAGCCAGTAACTGGCTCTGATTGGCAAAACTTTGTGCTGCCATCTGACTGTCAAGCTTAGAAATATCCCCCGAGTTAGTGTCCCAGGCACTCTAGACAGGTTTCAGCATTTGGCATGAGTGTGATAATATTTGTTCCACCGCTACGATGAACCATTTTGGTATATCAAATGTGGTAAATATTTCTTAATTTGTTTTTACTTTTTTTTGCACATTTTGTTCTACTAGAATCTTTCTATTATTTATTAACATTTGTACACCATGGTCATGGTAATCCTGTTTAATGTTAATTTTGTTTCTATAAATTTAAGTTCTTGCAATTTCTAGTAGTTTGTTCAAACTAAGATATTCTAATTTTTTCCTTTGATGACCTTCTTAGATCGATTCTTGCTGAAATAACTTGATGGCTTTGTCACTTCTTCTTTTACAGGGATCAGATCTATTCGTTTTGTTTTGGCATACCTTTATCTGACTATCTTTTCATTGGTCTTCCTACTCATTTGCTACCTTTGTAGTTCATTCTCTTTTATTCGTAGTAGGTGTTACATTCATTTTTGTCTTCTTAGTGTTATTATGTTACTAAGTGTTTCTGTGTTTAGATTAGTTCTAATGTCCACATTCCCTTCCGGTCTAGTAAAGTATCATTCTCAACCAGATTCGTCTTTTATCATTATTCCTCGACGTCCAGGTCTCAAATCCATATAGATATTGCAATGGTTCAATGCTCACAGTAAGTCTGGTTGCATAACTAACACATGAAAATGAAGAGAGATTCAAAGAGGCCCAGAATTGATATTTTGTTTATTGCAACATTAAAGTAATTATCATACACTAAGAAATGCACAAGATACGATTAGCAGTAACTATAGTTTTATTGACAGAGGATAGCATTAGATAAAGCAGTATCGAAGGGATTGCGTTTAACTTAAATTTCATAAAATGTGCTCGTTATGGCAAATGCTCTTAATTTATATGGCCCCAAAGGGTTATAAAGTCAAGACAATATTGTGAATTTGCTTTGATGAAGAGATCATTGAGACGCTACAAAAGTTATTTGATGCGATAGTAAGTAAATTACGAGGCCAACAATAGCTAACGCAGCTGAAAGGTAAAGAGCAGTGAAATGAAGCTGCTTACATTAGAAGGCAAACAATAGTGCAGTGCTAATAAAACTCGTGAAAAACAGTGCTATTTAAAACTAAAGTGTAAAAAGCAGAGATTTAAGTTTATAAAGTGCTACGAATTGACAATACCAGAAAACAGTATAGTTTCTAAGTAAAAACATTGTACCAAAATTCACTTCCAAAACAGTTGTAGTTAGTTGCTAAGATACGTGATGTTCAATTTTTATGGTTTTTTAAATATAAAAGTATTTGTGTGAGTCCAAGAGCTGTTTTTATTTAATCACCAGTCCGCAGAGTGCCTGTGTGCAAAGTTTCATCGTGTTAGTATATCCCAGTCAAGAGGAAATTGCTCTCCAAAGTTTGTCCAAGTGGGATCGACATCGAGGCCAGTTTTCGACCACATTCGGGTTAGCAGCTGGCTGAATTTTGTGTGATACGTGTGGAGGAGACCTTTATTCCTGCCTACGTGCAGAAAGCCTTCAGAAGATTAATTGGAGCCATGGCTTCCTTTGATTTTGTGAACCAGCAACGAAGCTCTATTTTCAAAGTAAATTTCAACAGGAAAGAAGTTTCCAGGGTCCTTCAGCTTTGGGCAGCATCAAGAATCGACATTTTAAGAGGTCTAGAGAGAGTTTTCCAGCCTCAGGATTGTTATTGCAATAGCGTCCCTTGATTTTGCTGTTGGCGTCAGATTTGGATATAAAAGCAGGAAGTGAAACAATTGCCAGATAACGCGTCCCTTTGCTGTTACGTCACGAAAACAAAACAGGTTAGCTATACCACGTCATTACTAATTACATCGCATATTTACCCGATGCGATGATTGGTTGCTTCTTGGAGAATTTTAAATTCAATTACGCTAGTTTTTTGCTATCAACCATTTGTGTTTATGCCGTCAATTTAGAGGTTAACTGTCAGATGCAAGAAGGTCGGGTATTTGACATACTCGTGCAAAAATCATACTCAACAGTAATTGTTATACTGGGTGTTAAAACCTATTCCTTTGATAAGAGTTTTTCTCATGTTTAGCCGGAGCGTTCATTGTAAAATTTGATTGCCAATAAATAAAATAGAAAAAGCAATAAACCATTTATTTTGCTAGTAAATAATACACAGCAAAAAATTTTAATAAAACCTGAGATTGACAACATTTTGAGTTCGTTATTGAAACCAAACTAATAATTATTTGTATTTGTGGTGATATTCCTACACAACACTATTTATTCAAAATCCGGGATGTATTAATGAATTTTTAAATTATATGAGTAACAATCCAGTTACAAACTATAGAAGCACCATCATAGAAATGCATAAAACATTTCTCTATGTATACGCTCAAATAATGAAAAATCAGGTCAATACTATTCACTTACTCCTGGTTATTTATTGATATGTAAACCATTAAACAAAGCCGCCTGGACAATAGAGAATTTAAATTGAACGTATTAAATATTTTCCCTAAAGAGATTCTTCAATTTTCCAAAGTTTTACTGACGATCTATCGGCAGCATTAGCTGCAATGAGAGGGAATATTTTCCATACGAGCATATTACTAATAAACAGATACATAAATTGGGCACAATTCTCGACTTGTCTGATGTAATCGTGAAGCACGAATTCAATTAAATCCGGCATTTTATCTCAACAAATCAACCGGGATTACTAGTACGACGAAAGAAATAAAATAAACAGAGATGAAGTGAAACAAATACTCCGTTTTGCTTGAACCCGACTTTATGGCCGATTTTATTGCTTGAAACGTAATTTCCACGTAGGAAATTACTTACTCTCTATTCTTATTACTTACTTCGAAAGCGCTAATCTGCTTATCAGCAAAGCCTTACAACGTTTGAGCTTTACGAGGCAGTAAGAAATAAAACTCTATTGTTTTAAATTAAGAAAACGCGTCACCATTCATCAACATTTTTTAACGCAACTTCCGTCGCCTGCCCGCAATTAGCGGAAATGCGAATTTACGGCAACTCTTTATGCACTGCATGTTTTCAGCGCTTTTATTTCGCACAGAATTTAAACGCCGTAAATGGACGGTGACTAGACAAGCGCTAAATTGGATCAACTGTTGCGTACCCAAAATTCCTACTTTAATTGAATTTTCTTATCAATTATCTGGTGTCAACAAAGCACGTCTGGGTGAAATTTAAAACTTCCCAGACTTTCTCAGTTTTGAATTCTCACACATTTTTATTTTTGAAGTGAATTATAAGATTTATTTTTCGCGTTTCTATCTTCATTAGGTGCATTTGCTCCAGCTTTTGAATACTGCATAAAACTCATTCGTAGCATGCCATGATCAAATTGAAGTTTGTCATAACTCGCTACATACCAATTGAAGAAAATGAACTACCATAAGTCAGAGAGAACTAAATTACATCTTGATCTTGAACTATTTTCCTAAAAATATACAAAACACTTAATAAAAATAATTGTTAATGATTGTTATGATTAATATACTCCTTGTTGTTGTGCAAATGCCTTCTTATTTTCATTTTTGCTTGATACAAGTAAACTTAATGCAGTGTAAACATTTACCTGTCACAGTGGCAAATGTTTTCATAAACAAAAACACGATATTTTTATGTTTTCGTTTGATAGCGTTTAATTGCCGATTTCTTTACAGTTTCTTTATGCTAAAATATAGAAAAATATACAATGCTATGGACAGGGCCGGCGTCACACTTTTAGCCCAACCGGGTAGTAAAGTGGGAGGGGGGCGTTCCAAGTAATTTTTCACAATACACTCATCTCAGGGATGAGGGATACAGGGTTATTATCAAAAATTGATAAAAATATACTTTGAGATGTCACAAAGTTCAATTTATTTGCTTTAGTTTAAAGATACAAATAAATCATTTTCGTAGGGCGAAACAAGACGTTCGTTTTCTATTATGAACAATAAATTCATCCATTAAAGTTTCTAAATCGAGCACATCAACTAAATCCGGGTAGGAATGCAAAATAGCAAAGTACTTATAAATGACGATGTACAAGTTAGACAGATAGACAAATTTAAATACCTCGGAGTAATCATTGACGGTGATGGTATTGGCAGTCAAAACATACGTTTCAGAGTACAAGAAGCTAGAAAGGTCATAGGAGCATTGAACTCTGTCTGGTGGGACAAGAACATAAGTAAAACTAACAAAAAGAGAATTGGACGAACTATGGTTGATACAGTACTTACATACGGTTGTGAGGTATGGACTATGAAGGAAGACGACAAAAGACGAATAACAGCAGTCGAAATGGACTATTTAAGAAGAAGCTCAAGATTATCAAGATTGGAAAGAGTCCGAAATGAAGAGATAAGAAATACAATGTCTGCGACAGAAACAATCATTGACCGAATTGTGAAAAGAAGTCTGACATGGTTTGGCCACTTGCTCCGTATGGAAGACTTGAGATGGCCCAAGCGAGTGTTTTCGTGGCAACCCCAGGGGAGAAATAGAAGAGGCCGCCCTCGACGGTCTTGGAATGAAGGGATCACTCGAGCAATGAGAGATCGAGGCATGGACGAGAATATGGCAAACGATCGTGTAGCGTGGAGACTGGGAATGGGAATGCAGCGACCAGCTGTCTAATTAATGTACCTTTATATGTTTATTACTTATTAATGTACATAATTAACCCCAAATATATATATAAATCGAGCACATCAACTAAATCCGGGTAGGAATGCAAAATAGCAACGTAGTTTAGCCAATTCTGTGCCATAGCCGATCTTAAATAATTGTTTATTCGACGCAAAACGGAAAAACTTCTTTCATTAGAACAAGTACATCTCGGTACTGTTATTATTAAGCTCAGAAAACGCACGAATTCGGGAACGATTTTCATATAATGTTCATTTTTCCTGAGAAAGGACCCACCCCCAATTTCAAATTTTAGGTTTTGTTCGAAAGTTTCGAGTGGGTAATTACCCACACGGATATTTCCGAGTGTGTAGTACTACCCATACTACCCACGTCAACCGCCGGCCCTGGCTATGGATAAACGTTAACAAAAGCGCAATACAAAGTTCACACGTGATACGAACTATGAGATGAATTATTACTGCAAGGCATTCCGATGAAATTACATTAAAATTTTGAATTTTCAAATACTCTCGCAATAAATAGACCAGTTATTACTAGTTCAAGAGCTAGTTACATATAAAACTATTGCATTGTGGTCAGTTTTTACTTGATTTCTATTTACAATCGTAAGCCTCCGATCAGATCGATAACGATCGTTCCCCACTTAGAATTTATTTAAATATTCTTGATGCAACAAAGTAATATTTAATAAATTTTGATTTGTTATGGCTTCCCAATTTCATTCATAAATTTTACAATATTTTTAAACGTATTGTTAGATGTGCATTTTGTACGCAGGTATAATTTAACAAACTTAGAGAATAAATCGACTATTCTAAATATGTATATACGAACCGCTCTTTACTAAATCAAACAAAAAATCTATAGAAATGATTTATAAAGGTGTCCTCTCTTTAATGCTTCTCAAAACATTTTTATTGATATGGTTATAATATTTATAGACTGCAAGTTTGACATTTCCCAATTTTTATTTTTATTATATCAAACTCCATTTTACAATAATAGGATTCCTTAATTATGTATCAGACCTTTCTAGCTCCTTAATGCCCGACATTAATATGGAGATGTTCTGTTAGTTGCTCTAAATGTGCTTGATTTGTTGCATATAATTCTGAATTGTTCATTGTTTTTATAATCATGCCCCCTTCACTTATTTAATGTTTTTATAATTATTTGTTACGTAATTCTGATAGTAATTAGCAGAGAAGCAAAGGTAGCCGACTTCTCAGCCGGACCTGGTCGTGGGTTCACAAACCACTCTAATGGTAAGCTGTAAAAAAAAATTGGCGCCAAGTAGCAATTAACCCAAGCAATTTTCCAATCAAATAACGGTACATGTCGAACTGCGCTACTAACCAATCCCTGGCAGAGAGAGAGACAGAGAGAGAGAAGACGGCAAGGACACTAATAAAATTCGCAGGCATAAATATCAGGGCAGCATAATTAAGCCAGTCAAATGTATTCGGTAGCGCAGCAATAAAGTACGACAAACAAAATCAAATATCACAATTTAACTCAATATAGTAGGAACATATCACAGTCGTAAGAGAGTTGTTCTAAAAATCATAAATGCAATAAAAAGTTATAAATATTTAGTATGAATGAGTAATTCAGAAAAAATAGGTGACGATGGCATAGCAATTTGCATTACCGGTTGCATTAAAGGTTAAAATTTTGGGTTCGGATTGAATTTGACCATAAATCCTGTTATATTTTATCTTACCTTTAGATCGACCTTCTATATTTTATCACAAATTCGTTAAAACTCCTCACCACACAAATATTTAACAACTGTTAAATACGTATTTCGACAGCCACGACGTTGTCATCATCGGTAACTACGAAAAACTTACAAAGTGAAAAGGCAACGAAATACTCGTAACCAAATCACAAATCGAAGTTCTATATTTTACTTCAAAAAGTGCTTCTTTCATTCAAACACTAAAGTTGCAAGGGTTCTAATGTGCTGTATATATATGGCGAAGTGTATAAGTTTTCTTTCATCTATATAAGTGTACTTGGGAGGAATAAAACTGGTTGGCGCCCAGATAATTTGGACATTTCATTACTAAAGGATACACGCCGTCATCACTATTTTCTTTCTTAAAAACCCTTGCAACTCGGATATTAATTTTTATACGCTTCGACTGCGTTTCCCCAATTTATCGTCTATTCACCGCCATATATAACGTAAACTACTAACGTTAATACAATAGGCTTTTAACACGTAACAATCCTCAAACGCAAGAACATTCAAATGTTATTAATGGTTAACAGAATGGTTCAGAGTAGGGCATTATATAACCCGGAATATGCTTAATATATAACAGCTTATAGCGCCCTTCTACGCCATTCGGTTCTCAACTGCCATTCTCTCCGATCCATCCAATCTCCTGCTACCAAATTTCTAACAGACATCGCTTTCTGAATACCGCTCAGGCATGTTGTATTTGGTCGTCTTTTTTTTCGGTGTTCTAGAGGGGCTCACTAGAATATTTGTTTAGGGATTCTTTCGTCACCCATTCTTTGTACATGACCATACCAAACTAGTTGTTTTTGTTGTATGTCCTCAATTATTGTTGTTTCGATGCCCATCAAGTCTAATAAAATACAATACAAGATCCCAAAACAAAATAATAGTAACTTGGAGGCTATGTGAGACACATCCCAAAATCGATTTGGCAGTGACAGTTTATAAATAGTGGTCTGGGTGCTTCAAAATAATTAACTTTACACAGGTAAGCTCTATGTTATGCTATTAATTATCTGAACATATTAAAAATCTGATATTTGATAAATTAACTGGAAATACTTAACACAGTTAAAATAATTCCATACGGCATATTAGGTTGCAGTCCAAAATTTTGGCGTAAGGAAAAATAGAGTAGATTCAAACAGACCTTTTGTAGCTAATCCCCCAGATAGCTGGCAGATATATTAAAAGCTCTGTGGCTAAGCGTCAAGGAGGCCAAGTAATTATACCAAATTTGAACAGCGGTTCTGCGTTACAATCTTCGACTACAGGTAAAGTAAAGTTTTCGACGACGGTGGCTCAAGAGCAATCTGACATCGAACCTGTTGCAAAAATGGAATCTTCATACACACAAATCCGTCCAACGAAAAGGGGGGTTGGTTCGCACGGCAAAATGTATTCCTCCATAACTAGAAGAAGCTAAGAAGAGAGCGCATATAATCTAAGCAAATAACACAACAAGGAAACCCACCGTTGAGATCTTCTGCTTCATTTTCCAAAATCGTAGCATGTGCACGCTCAGATAAAAATTCGAGACATGTCTGGTTTTAAAAATATCGAGTGTATCTCTTCCAGGATCTCCATTAATTTCACACGGAAGATATTGCAATACCAAAGCGAATCGTCAAACCAGGATGCAAAGAAAAAACCCAAAATTGAACTGAAACATTTCACTTCACAAATGTAGCTCACTTTTCCATCCTTGCTGACTCAGCACAAATTGGCAAATGGCCGAAAAAGATAAGGATCCAGCCCAAAAATTTAGAAAACCTTGCGAAATTTAGGATTGCAACCCAAAATAGGTCGATGAGTGACGTGAAGCATAAAATAGCGTTAAATCATTTAGAAATACTAATACATAAAACTATGAAACTTGACTTTAGTTTAAATTATAACGTAGGTAATATTTTGATTTATCTAAAATAGGGCAGTTAAATACGTAAATATTTAAAAATGACTTTTGACCCGTAACATATTATTGTCACTTGCTTCAATTTCTATTTTAAGTTGTTCAAGTTCTTGGCACAACTGTTGTTCCTTTAACTATGCTAGTGGAAATATGCCTTCCCCCTGATTTAGAAGATTAATATTGATCATAACGTCACTTGATCTTTTCTTTTTCTTTTGACTTAGCCTTGAGAGAAAGTCGGCTACCTTATTTTGTTTTCCTTGAATGTATTGATTTCAAAATTGCGCTCTTGTAACAAGACTCAATGATATATTCTGCTATTGCCAAATCGAGTTTTCATTATGTGAATTAAAGCTGAGTGATCAGTCTCATTAAAGAATTTAACGCCTACCAAATAAAATAGTAGTTTGTTCACTACAAACACAATTGCTGCCATTTTTTTCTCCGATATCAAGTGTTTTAATACCCTTGAAATAAAACAAATCGGTACCTCATATCCGTTTTGAATTTGTATTAAAACAGCTCCTATAGCATTATCTGTGGCTGAAGAGACGATTCTGAGACTTGTTATTAACGTGAAACTACGTTTGATCCTTAATCCATTTTGAGGTTAGGTTATTTGTTCACGCTTGAATTGTTTTTGGATTAAACCTGAACTGAGGTTAAAATGATAATATTGTTATGTAAATACTCAGCTGTGAAATTAATTTAATGGTCGCAATAATTACGAGCTTTTTCCATTAAAAAACGAGTGCAAATACAAATTAAGTAAAAACTAACCATAATGCAATGGTTTTAAGTATGATCAGCTCTTTAAATTGTAATCATTGTTCTATTTAAATAAAACACTGCTGAAGCCTGTGGTTGGAAATTAACACAATTCGTTAAAAACCTCTCACCACACAAACATTTAACTGCTAAATACGTATGGATTTGTGATTTGGTCACGATCATATCGTTGCCATTTTGCTGTGTTAGTTTTCTTAGGTACTGATGATGGCAGCTTGACTATCGAAATATGTATTTAGCAGTTGTTAAATATTTGTGTGGTGAAGGTTTTTAACGAATTGTGTTATCGTTCTATTTAATACAAGAGTATTTGCAAATTCAAAATTTTAATGCATTTTTATCCGTATATGTTCACATTATCCACCACTAATTTGTATATAGTTTAGATGAGGTCAACGAAAATAAAAAATATAAAACCTGAGGAGCCTATAACAAGAACAAGAAAGTAGCTAGTAAGATACAAACAAAAAAGGCTCAGAGAAAAAAATACAAACATTATACAGAGTGTCCAAGATAAGGAGGGCCAGTATGGGGATTTAGTTAATGGTAAGAGATACAAATTTATATCTCTTACTATTAACGAGATCCCCATACTGGCCCTCCTTATCTTGGACACGCTGCGCTGTATAGACAGCCCGCATAAACAAATAATAAACAAAAAATACAGTGTGACGTTAAAGTAAAAAAAAACACAAAACGGTAAAAAGGGAAATTCGGAGTAAGAGAATAGTAAAGAATACCTTCAAATATATTTTGAAAAATTATTATATTAATCAATCGAAAGCGACGAACAATCTATGAACCATATAAAGTGGTGAGGTGCGAATGGATATAACAACAGCATATTCGATTTTTGGTATATATTACTTTGTTACATCGTTCATAAGCAAGGCAGATAATAAAAGGCTCAATGCCGGTCCTTAGGTACCAGATATTTTCTTCATTCACACTTTCAATACTTTTAATCAATATGTTTGATATTGTCTCTCTTACAGGTTCTTCTTATGATATGGATGTGGTTCTGTGTACTTCTACATTGCCTGAAATCACTGTGGATATTGCACGATTCCTCTGTGTTTCCTTTATTTTCGAATATCCTCTCAAAAATTTTATCTAGAACCCGGAAGACTGAAAAGTTACTAGTACCACCTTTCTACTTTCTTTTGCGAAGTAAAAGGTAGTGCAGTAATCATGAAAATGTTAGAACTAGAAGTGATGTCTGTCCGTCAGTCTACCAGTCTGTGAACCTGAGTCTTTTCTGCAGCCCAGATAGTTTAATGGATCGGCCTGAAAATTTATATCTTCCTTTTTAGTATAAATTGGGATATCCCAGTGATTTTGGCTAAAATCGGCGAATCGGAAATGATACTTTACTTTTATGTTTTTTCCGTTTTTTACTTCTCTCGTCTAAAAGACGAAGATTTACACCAAACTTCCTTCCCGCGAATTACACCAATTTGCGAATAAAAAAAATGTAGTCCGCTGGGATTCGATCTCCGCGCTATTAATATTTCGAGACCGCTCGAGTTACTGCGGAGTTATTGTGATTTTTACCTTGTATCTGTTAGATCTCATTTTCGAAAATGACAGCCTGAGCTATGTTAAAATTATTACTTTTTTATTTTTCAATTAAAACAAAAATAAACAACATTTAATTTTTTAAAGTGCTCCCTCTGTATATATTTCTCCGAAATTTTCTCAGTTTCATGCAAGGTATAATATGCTTGCAAAATATCGTCTTCCTTCAACAAATACTTTTGAAGTTATACCGCCAACAGACAGACAGACAAACGGAATTGAGAAAATCTGTTTTTCGTCATCTTGGGACCCTGAAACGTGAATATCCGGTTTTCGCCCGAGTTACAGCTGCTCCACCTCATTGTTGGACATCACTAATGATATTCTAAATCATACTGACCGGCATGAATTAACATTGATTGTGTTCTTGGACTACAGCAAGGCGTTTAACACGCTTAACCACACAGCGCTTTTGTCAATCTTTCAGTCAGTGCCAATAACACTCTTTCAAAGCTACCTTGGTAACAGAACTCAAATTGTAAAAGTTGCTGATGATACATCAACAGCATTGCCGGTAGAAGCAGTAGTACCCCAGGGTTCCATATTAGGACCATTGTTGCATACTATTTACACGTTAAATTTGAGTAAAGTTCTGAAATTTTGTAGATGTCATCAATATGCCGTTGACACCCAAATGCATATATATTTTAAGCCTAGTGAAATACACTTAAGAAAGTGTGCATAATCTGGTGATTAGTAAATTTGGAAGTGAATATAGTGTATAAAAGTGCAAGTGGTATTAACCTAACATTCCTAACAAACAAAAGTGATGGCTCTTCGCGCGTTTAACACCGAAGTTTTCCTACTCAAGGCGAGCGTAACCGACACCGCGGTATCATGAACAGCTGCATTTTAAAGCCTGACCCTACGCTATCACAAATTTGCGAGCGTAAACACAAAATAAAATCCACAAACACGATGGGAGATTCAGACGAGGAACATATGCAATCAAAGAAGGAAAAAATGATAAAGAAATTATTTCAAAGATTTATGAGCGATGTTAAAAAGAAACTCAAAAAGAACAATAAAATCCTACAAGAAAAAATAAGCGAAACAAAGGTACTAATTGAACAGAGTAACGCTGAAATCACAGCTCTGAAGGAGGAGTTACAAGCCAAGCAAGACAACTGGGAAACGGAAAGGAAAGGATTCGAATGCAGAATTGCATCTCTCAAACGGAAATTAGAATTCAAAAACAGGGAAAGTAAACGTAAAAACATTATAATTTCTGGAATTAATCTACAGGGAACAAACGGGGCTTCTCTAAAAGAACAAGTCTCAAACTTACTGAACAACCAATTAAAGTCAAATGCAACATTCGAGGGAGTCAAGAAGGTGAACGATAAAATGTGTGTGGTTGAGTTAAGCTCTTGGAAAGACAAGGCCGAAATTTTCAAAAAAGCGTACAAAGTAAAGGCAAAAAAATATATTTTTGTAAAATCGTACTAAAATATGGTCATTTATGCATTAATTTGCGGGCGTAAATAGTGCCGTTTGCGCCCTAAGGCCTAAAAATAATTTGCGGGCGTAAATAATGCCTTTTGCGCCCTAAGGCCTAAAAAACCAGCATCACATTGGCAACCAACAACAATTTGATTTTTGAGAACGAATCGTGCCATTTATTTTTCAAAGCTTTATGGTGGATTTTACAAAAAATCTTGTTTGCATTTCGGGCGTGAACGGCGATTTTGGCCCTTTGGCGTTTTATAATCCTTCGACCCTTCGGGCCTCTGGCTTATAATTCCGCCGCGGGCCAAAATCGCCTCCTTCACGCCCTTAATACAAAAATAGCTATTATTAATAGCGACCCGACCTACGAATAAAAAAATACAATTTAAATTACGAGAAATTAAAAGAAAGGAAACGAACAAGGGCAAAACGGTGAAAATCGGTTACCAAAAAATATGGATCAACCAGAAGCTTTATAAATGGATAACGCTCAAAACAAATTGGAGGAAGCCAAAGATAAAATGACCGACTACGGATACCAGGACTGATAACGCGAAGACAACGGACGAAAAAGTGGATAAACAAAATAATAAGGATAAAGAAAATGTTGTCAACCAAAATGCAAAATCTAAATTTGTCAAAGTAGCCACATGGAATATTTGCAGTATAAACGGGAAAGAGGAGGAATTGGCTGGTAAATTCATAAAGGCGAACTTAACAATACTACGGTTAACTGAAACGAAGAAGAAGGGACAAGGCTGCGAAATTATGATGGACGAACATATCATGTTCTACAGTGGAGTAAAAAAGAATGAAAGAGCGAGAGCAGAGGTGGCCTGCTTGATTAACAAAAACTGCAAAAATAATTTAAGGAAATGGAAGTTCATATCAGAACGAATTATTTCAGTAGATCTTTATTTAAATAAAAGTTTAAAAAGCATAATAACAATTTGCGACTCTGAGCCCGAGAAAACAGTGCATGAGTTTTACGAACAGCTGCAGAAATTTGTAGATACCGCAGATGGAGAAGTGTGGGTCCTATGGGATTTTAATGGAAGAGTCGGGAAACCAAACAGTAGATTCAAGAATATTCAAATGGTCGTGAACTCTTGGAATTCTGAGTCAATAACGAATTGATCATAACTAATGCATGGTTTGATAAGAAAAACATCCACAAATTTACCAGAGTGCAGCCTTCCAGAAACGAGCACTCCATCACAGATTATTTTTTAGCAAGAGAAGATCATTTTAGGCAAGTTAAAGATGTGTCGGTGAAACGTGGCCCTGAAATAGGGTCCGACAACTATTTACTCCAACTACAACTATTTATACTAGAGACGACAAATACGCAAACAATCCCAAACAGTAGTCCTATTTGCAAAGTGAAGTCTTACAAACTAAGGCACACGGAGGTCCACGATAAATATCAACAATTACTAGATACAAGAATGCGAAAAGTTGAATGGACAGCTTTAGACGGGAACATAGAGGTAATGTGGGGGAAATGTAAATACAAAATATCTTCAGTTGCTAGTGAGACGTGTGAAATAAGCAGGAGTACTGAACATCCTAAAGTAAAGAATACAAGCTGGTGGTCAGAGAAGATTAAAAAGGAAATAAAAGAGAAAAATTCTACAATCACAACAAAAATCTCTATATTTGTTTCATCGACCTATCCCAAGCTTTCGACAGTGTAAGCAGGGTAAAAATATGGGAAGCCTTACAGAATCTAGAGGTTGACGAAAATTTCATCACAGCAATCCAAAGCATCTATCGAACTTGTAGGAACTATATTCGCTACAACGGACTTGCCTCGAATGAATTTACAACAAAAAATGGGGTTCGACAGGGTGGAATCCTGAGTTCCCATCTCTTCAACATTTTATTGGACAATACTCTTACTTGTGATAGCTTCGAAATAAAAAAGTGTAACTGGGGCTACTACAACTTAAGCCCCGTAGATGTTAACATTTTCGCCTATGCAGATGACATGATAATAATGGCTGCAAATGAAGAACACCTACAACACAACCTAAAAATAATTGCTAACAGCTCCAAGACGAAGGTAATGGTAATAGCAAAACCCACATCAGTATTAACATAACAATCAGTAATAATCCAATCGGGCAAGTATCAAGTTTCAAATACTTATGACGTGTTATACAAGAACAAGGTTAGTTCGAGGAATAATTAGATGCTAGAATACAGGGTGCAAATAGACTATCACTTCGTACTAAGAACTGCTCTCAAAAAAAAAGAGAACTGAGCAAAAGAACTAAAACTCAGATCTATAAATCCCTGTTTAAACCAACCTTGATGTACGGATCAGAATCATGGTGCCTCACAATTAAACAGAAATCCCGTATACAACCAGCTGAAATGCGCTTCCTTCGGAGTATATTAAGAAAGACAAGACGTGATAGAATCCGGAACGAAACTATAAGAGAAGAATTGAAAGTTAAACCCATCCTATCTGAAATCGAGACAAACCAATTAAGGTGGGCGGGTCACGTTTGGCGAATGAATAATAAGACTACCTAAAATTGTAAGTGAACTGGGCGTGCTAGGAAAAAGATCTAAGGGAAGACCACGGTCATGGAAGTCATGGAACTCTGATGTTGCCTAGTTACTCAGAAAAAAGGACACTACCTGGCGCGAAGCAAAAAGACTAACTCAAAATAGGCGAGCTTGGAAAAAGTTTATCTCCTAAACCTCTACACTGCGACGCGGTAGAAGAGGACGGATAAGTAAGTAAGTAAGTGAAATACAGCTTGCCTGCGAAAGTCTTACTGAAAACCTTGTGAATATTGTTAAGAAGTCTAATGAACACTGACTAATTATTAATACTTCTAAGACTGCTATAACTTCATATCAACCAAAGTACTTAAAATAATTAGTCCTACCGGACATTACATTGTGGTCGATGGTAGCCCAGTTAAACTAGTTGCCACAATTAATAATCTTGTAATTATAATTGATAATAATATACACTTTACACAGATGTATCCAAATTATTTAAATCTGCGTATGCAAGTTTCACGGTTTTGTACCCTCACAGGCATTTACTAACTACTGAAATTAAAGCTATGTTACGCGAATCACTTGTACTATCGCGTTTGAGTTCTTGTGATGTTGCGTATACAGCTTGTTTAAGCGTAGTGGATAAAAATGGACTACAACGGGTTCAAAATTTCTGCCCTAGGTTCATATTCAGCATACGCAAATGCATGAGAATTTCTCACAAACTCAATGATGTGAACTAGTTAAACACGTACAAAAGGTGTTTACACCATTCTGCTAGCTTGTTTCATAAAATAATTAGAACAAGATATCCAAAATACTTGTCTAGGAAGATTACTGATGGGTCCGATGTGTACAACGTCAATGTTCGATCTAGGAGTGGCACAGTCCGGAGAAATTTAAATCTGCTTTTGGATACCACATATGCTTAATCTATAGATCTATACCATAAAATCGGTGGTCTCTTTCTTTGTATGTTTGTATGTTTGTTCGCTATCTCCTCCGAAGATACTAAACCGATTAAGTTGTATGATAGCTTAAAATTTTACTAATTTTTAGACTTAGAACGTATGCCGGTTTTTATTTTCAAAAAAGTACGAAAAATTAAATTATAAAACCCTTATTAATGTTCATATACCATTATATCCGCGCCTTATTCAACGATGCATTCTTTTTTACTTCCCTCGTCTGAAAAATTAAATACTTTGTTTTCAGTGGTACCCCATAAATAAAAGTCATTAAAGTTTTCTCTCAAAAAATGTTGCACGTCACGAGTGTTATGGGCTGGACAACCATCCTGTTGGAACCAGATGTTTTGCATGTTGTAGGATTAATAATTTGTCTCAAAGCAGACATTATCTCGTTTGTTAGTAATCCAAATATTTGTTACCAGTTAAATTGTAATCAAAGATGAACGGACCAATTAGGTACTTAACTAAAACTAAAAGAAACTCAAAAAACAATTTAATCAAAATTTAATACCCATTAAACCGCACCAGGGATTAAAACCAAATTTAACTTGAAATATTCTTTGATTTACTATAATGTGGATTTTTTGTAGACCAATGATGATAGTTACCTATGTCTATTGAACACTCCACAATTGGTAGATCGTGTTTCATCTGTCCACAGTATTGTCTTAGAAAAATTAGCAACATCTTCACATTTTTGTAGGTACAACCTGCTAAACTGTAATCTTCGGTGATAGTCATTATCGTTTAAACCTTGTTCAATTGTTGCTTTGTAAGGGTGTTATTTGTTTTTCTTCAAGGTTTTGTAAGCAGTGGATTTTGGAAATCCAGTTTCTCAAACCACTCGTCGAACTGATGTGCTTGGATTCTTCATAACATTTTGCAAAATAGCAGTATGATTCGACGTATATTAGCATCGTTAACTTCATAGTTAGCTCTTTTTTGTTCGAAGCTTCCAAAGTTCAGTAGATTGCTAATTATCATTCTAAAAACTGCCTTGTGTGGTTGTTGTCTTTGCGGAAAACGCTCAGCGTAACTGATGCAAGCATTTACAGAGTTTCTATTTGCTGTGAAATACATTCCAACATATCAACTTTTTCTTCATTTACCTATTAATCTTAATACTTAACCATAATTAGGTACTTATCAATAACTACGAGTACCTACAAAGGGTTTTAATGAACTAATCTCTGTAGCATTAATTGTAGTTTGATAGCTCATTATTTTGTTTCACACTGACGTTTAATTCTATGGCTTACTAATTTTATTTGGCAGTCCGTTTTTTTAAATGAAATTAAACGTCAGTATCGTTTTGTTATTTTGCAATTTTAACTAGCATATCTTTTCGCTTTCATTTCTCATTGGTGTTTAATATCATAGCCTACTAGTTTCATATTAGAGATTAATTTATGTTTTGGTAATATCTCCCCTACAAATAAAAATTTTTCAGGTGTGTTATACATAGTTGAAAAGCTCTTTTTAAAGACTATCTAGCTATCCTAAAATCCAGTACGACTGCCATATGAAAAACAAAAGATAGCACTAATAACTTGAAAACAAATAACAATCGGGGGTTTCTGTTTACATAAAAAAATTTGTCTTAAAAAAGTGTCTGAACATTGTAAAACTTTAGAAGAGATCACATTAGGTGTTATCGAGTTATCGAGGAACATTGTAATCGGCAAATTTTGAGATTTGTTGCGAGTATTGAATTCTTCAAAACATTCCCCATTTAACCGTTGCTCTATGTCTTCTAATAACCAAGATACCAATGGTGAGCATCGAAATGTAGACACAGTGTATATGGTAAACAATGTAGTATAAGAAACTTTGTTTACCATAGTAATCAAAAGTTAGTATGTATACAAAAACGCCACCTTCGAAGTGAAATTACTTGAAAACTCAAATCCGATCAAATTAGAGAGAGACGATACGGTCTCTCCTAAATTGTTCACATCAGCTATGGAATACATCTTCAAAAAGCTGACATGTGATACAAAAGGTTTAAACATAAATGGCGAACGTTTAAGTCATCTAAGGTTAGCAGACGATATAGTACTGATCTGAGAATACTTCGGGGAAACAAAAGAAGTGCTAGATCAACTTAGCAATGTGTCAGAACAGATTGGACTTAAAGTCAATGTACAAAAATGAAAATACTGACAAACTTGGTTTTAAGTGAAAATATGAAAATAGCAGACGACACTATGGAATTAGTGGAAAAGTATAGATATCTGGGACACCAAATAGAAATATCTCGAGATAATCAAATAGGAGAGATTAGTTTGGCATGGGCGGCGTTTGGAAGGCTCGGACATATATCTATTTAAAACTATGGTGTAAAGAATACAAGGTGAAACGCTCCCAGAGATGCGCAGTCGTTCAGACAGAAGAGGGGAGATGTCAACCAATGCCCCATGCACCTACTCAGGAACTCCATCACGGTGTAACCATGGCCGCGATCGTATATTGTTGCTCGCACTGTCAGTATATGTCAAATTCGAGGTTAGCAGGTTAGGTTTTTCGTCAGTCTGACACAAACTGACGCAAAAGTTAACCTCGAAATTGACATAGACAGTGTCTTCAACAATATACTTCAGTACTACCATTCGTGCCCTTTGTGGGTGCATTTCTTATTGGTTGAATTTGAGACTCCGCCCACAATGCCTCCATTCTGCGGAACGTTGTACCTTGTATTCTATGCACCATGCTTAAAACGATACCGCTTTGCATGAAGAGGAAGGTATGGAAACAATGTGTGATGCCTATTATGACGCACGGGGCGGAAACCCTTACTCTAACACAGAAATCGGCAAGAAAGTTAAAAGTGGCCCAAAGAAATATGGAGAAGCCAATGATAGGCATAAGTATGGCAGATAGAAAAACAAACGAATGGATAAGACACAAACTCAAGTATCTGATGTATTAGAAAGAATAACCAGACTAAAATGGAATTGGACACGACTCGTAGCAAGGATGGCCGATGACAGATGGACATCAAGAATGATGCCGTGGAGACCACGTGATTCAAAAAGAAGTAAAGGAAGACTATCTACCAGACGGTCAGAGGATATTAAGAAAGTGGCAGGAAATTGGCAACAAGTGGCACCAAACAGAAGAAGATGGAAGCCTATGCCCAGCAGTGAATAAAATTGGCTGTTTGATGCTGATGGTAAAAAGCACCTTTTGTTATAAAGAAATTGTATTATTTGTATCTAACGGCAAAAGGCTACTCTTTCATTTATAATTACATTTTGGAAAAATCCGCATAATTACAACAAGCCTTGGTTGGAGTCCTAAGGCACAAGGTATATAAAATCGAAAACTGCTGAATGTTTATCTACTAAGATGGCGTCGAAATTTAATTTTAATATTAACAGCTTAAGGAACTGCTCAAGCCACAATAAATATCTAAAATTAACTCTATTCTGTTTAACCCTATGTAATTACGTGCAGGAAAAAATATTTTCATACTTCCTAATTTATGAATGCAACTACAAGACACTTAAAAAGCAAATGTCAAGTTAGATGAAAATAATATTTGGTCATACTTTATTATATTTAAAAAGAACCTAGGTCGGAAAGCACTTTAAATATACTGCTCCAGAAATGAACTGGACCATTTGCATATATTGGTGCAACTTTTTTTTTTTTTTTTCAAATGGACAGTTATGGCAATTTTGGTAACCTTTCAGGATTGTGTCACTGTAAAAAGCATTTCCTTTCATAATTTGGTTTAAATAAATCTAAGTCCATTAATAAAATATTATAATTTGAAAATTTTGAATTTTGCTCAAATTTTTATCATACAAAGTATGCCAAATCGTTGCCAAACATTTTTGAACGTTCCGCGGAGACCCAAAATATTATTTATTACCTTATTGTTTTCCTCCTCTTTATATTTGTTAAAAATAGTTATTTTTAGAATTTTATTATTTTTTAATTTTATTAATATGATTTTGTTAATGCTTCAGTTAATATTGGAGGACAATGCAATTAAATAAGCTTAAAATGAGTATACTATAAAAAAAAACTTGTAATATATTTTTTTATGATGTAATGTAACTAATACAATTATTATGGCTGGTCCAGTTCATTTGTGGAGCAGTATATAATATCTGTATACTTAATTTTTATACAAAAGTTAAAGATTGTATGATTTTCATGTCCACTGTTAAAGACATTTTTGAAAACACGAAGTTCCGTATGCCTCATACATAAATCGACAGTTGTATGGATAACTTTTCAGAAAATGAAAAGAAGTAAGGGTAGTAATGCATGGCATGGTGTTTAAAAAACATGAGCCCTCTTACGATGAGGAAGTCTTGTCCTAAATAGAATAGGATTTTATACGGACCCGTGTTCTTGGCCATTGAGCGCTGCGTCGTTTGGTTTCTAACATACGCTTTTATGTTTATCTGTTAAAAAAGCACACCGTTGTTGGATATTGCCTAGAACTTGGTGCGAAGTTGTGTTGTTAACAAAAACGTCGCTTCTAGTTAGAACTGTTATGCTTATAATGTATGAGTGGGGGTGCAGCTATTGATTTATTAAACTAGTATAACAGTGCATTTGATTTTAAATATCTTTTCGAAAAATAACTAAAATTTAATTCCTTTAACTTTAAAGAAACCTTTCGGTTCAGCAGTTTGACATTTTCTAAATGAAAAAGATTATTGCCCTTACAAAGTATTTCGATTTCAATTACGAATAAAAATGGCTGGAGCCGCTTTGATATTTCGTTAACAAAAAGCGATGGACTTCGGCACAAACAGCCCAGAACGGGGGTTTACAGCACTAATGAAGAGACATCACAGCAAAAAGCAAACTCTTTGGCAATTTTTCCAAGTGTAAGCTTGTACTTAACCAACCAATTTCAAACATCACTGGCTTCGGAAGAAAAATTAATGATCCGTCGAACGAGAGGCGCAAAACAACAAACTACTTTGTTTACTTCTTGGGCGTCAATTTCTGTACCGGGGATGGGAAATAGGTAGCAAAGAGTGATTAAATGCGTGAAGGGTATCATCTTCACAGGCTTTACTTTTATGTGATCTTAAGGTATGCTGCTATTTTCCAAGCCTCTAATTATGGCTTAGCGCTGTTTGGAGCATCATCAGGATTTTGAATTTAATTAAATTTACACTGACATTTTAAAACAGAAAAGACTTTAAATAAATCTTTTGTACCCCAGTATGAGTTTGATTAGAACGCGGGCCTTTTGTGGGACGCATCGATCTTCCGTCTAATTAAATTCCCTCCACAAAAAGCGATCTTTACAGTTCTCTTTTCGGCTTATTGACGTTCAGATGTCGTCTCCTCCACAAAGGCACTTTTCAAATGTCCCGATTGTTCTTCCAAATAGTAAAATAAATGATAACTGCCACAATACCGCCACGGAATGAAGGATGCCAGATTTTCTAGGTCGCCCAATCTTAACTCAATGTTATTATTCAGAGTTTTGCTGAAATTAGTCCGCCTTTTATGCCGAAGCCACGGCGTTAATAAAACTCCGTGAAAACTTTAAACTCCAACTTTAGTTGCTAACTTTTACAATATGTTGTTAAAAATTACTTAACTAAATGAATGTTCTTTCGTGTTTTGGAATTAAAGTTTCATGAATTAGAGTTGATTATATTCGCGAACACTTCGGGCAAGAGAGTGAATTGCGGCATTTCAAAATGTGTCACAAGAATAGAAAACCAAGGCATCTAAATAACTTTAATCCCTAATAATACGGCGCAAATTAAATGGATTGAAGTGCCTTTGAAATTTGGAAAACGGTTTAATTCGCACTGCTTAATTAAAATTCAGGAAAGGACTTACAGTTTATAATATCCTTCAGTTCTAAGTCATCACGATTATTAGTATTATCTTCTTTTTAAACTCGCCTAATGTGTTACTTTTACTATACAAAACTAACGTTTCACTTATAGTTATATTATTTGTAAAAATAAATTCATAACCTTCGCTGCCCATAAAAATAAACAAAGTTATTGTAAATATCTGAAGTATTTAAACATCGAAACTGCTGTGTGCATAAACAAAAGGCTAAAATGAAGAAAATTACTTTTTTACTTCTTATGAGAATAAAATAAAAATTTTAAAACTGAATGTGCATCACAGTAGCGCTAGCGACGCGGTTTAGTTACCAGATTTTGAATATTTTACAGTTTGCAAGATACCCATGCAGTTTTAGACACATTGTATACAAGGTAAGTTTCTTTTTTTATGCACAGAGAAATTTCAGCAACTACAGCAGATAAAAAACGGCCAAATGGAGAAATATTTATGAGCTGATTTAACGTCACTTTTTATTTTGAAAAAAAATCAAATATTCTAACGTGCATATTGTAATAATATGAATACAAGGGTATAAAGATCAATTTGAATATGAATTGGGTATTTAAATAATTGGTATGTAATTAGAAAAGAAAATAGAATTTATAATTAAATAATATGAGGCTAATTGAGAAATAGAAGGATTCAAATTTAATGTAATATCTAAATATGAAATTGGAAAATAATGACAATAACTTAATCGAGATAGATTATTGCACATAGTGGGTAGAAATCAAAATAAAGCTTATATAGTGTGTTGAAAGAAGAAAATATGATGTCGTTAAGGACTTTGTTTTGATTATTAAGATAACAAATTTAAAAATGAAAAGCTGAAATTATGAAATAAACCCTATTTTAAAAAGTAAAATGTTTGAAAAATAACAAGGGTTACAATTAAGACAAAATCTGCGTGGTGGAATAAAAATTAAATTTTAAAATAAGAAGATGATTATACCAACATGAAGGAAGGCAAAGAAAATGGTGAAAAGATTTAACTAAAGCAGTGCTAATCTATAGAAAAAATAAATAGAAAGTAATATTGAATTAAGTGTATTGAGGAATTACATTTGACACTGCACATCTTTTAAGTTGGATTGCAGCGAGCTATTGGGATGGAAGTGAGTTCCGAGGAGATTGTTGGCAGAGGAAACATGTTTGAAAGATTTGGCAATTGAGGTCTGGTGTTTTGTCCCTGTGCGGGGTCCTTGGTACTGGTCGGTGGAATACTTTAAGAGAGTGGTTTTGTATACGGTGTTGGAGATAAGTGACAACGACTAGGGTCTGTTTGGATCCATGCTGTGAGGAAGCTTATGTTTCTGATTTTAGGCAGTTTTGACATTTTGGTTGTTAGTAGAAGTCTTCACCGTGCTTATTGGGTGTACCGGTTGTGATCGCTGGCAGAGTGGGACGAGTTGGTTACTGCCGAGGACATTGAAAAGTTCAAATAAAAGATAAATGAGTTTAGGTATTTAAAATAAGCACTGAAAGAAAATAAATATTAAAAGTGAATTAATTATTAAGAAATTACTTACTCTTTGATATTGTTATATAACAAATGTAAAGATCAGGTGTTTGTCATTGAATTTTGAAAGTTGTTTGGCGTACCATTTGACAGACGTTATTTCGAGTTGTCAAAATTAAAATCGGAACATCAACTTTCAGAATAAGCAATCTATATAAAAGGAATCCACACCTGATTTTCAGGAGCTAGCCAAAAGAATAATTTTTAATATTCAAATAAAATAAACAGGGTAATCTAAATTGAGTAGAAGATAATTATAAACATACTGATAGGTAAAACAAAGAAAGAGCCGGAACCATTTCAATATATATGTTCTGTTGTTTGCCGCGCGGTATTTATTTCTTCTTCTTTTTCTTTCTGAGACTGTTCAGCTTTTCCTCGGCCGTCCCAACAATTTTCGTCCGTGGGGCTTACTATCTCGGGCTTTCTTCACTATTCTTCCTTCATTCATTCTGTCAATGCGTCCGTTCCAAAGATTTCTTCTATTGATGATTCAATCCGATATATTTGAAATGTCGCAACTTTCTCTTATATTAGGGATTCTATCCAATCTTGTTTTTCCCAGTATCGTTCGTAATGCCTTTAGTTCTGCTACTTCACCTTGTTGCTTTATTTTGCTCGTGTCTTGTCTTGTTTCTGCCGCAGAAGATATAATGGGTCTCACGACACTTTTATATATTCTCCTGCAACTCTATTAGCCTTTATTATCCAATCCTTGGTTTCCTTTTCTATTTGATCATTTCTAGTCAACGGCACCCCCAAGTATTTAATTTCCATAAATTGTTCTATAATTACTTTTTCTACTTCTAATTCACATCTCACTGGATCTTTAGCGATTTTCATTGTTTTTGTCTTTGTGGTAGATATATTCATGTTAAACTCCTTGCATTTTTTGACAAATCGATACAGTAATCTCTGCAAATCGTCCGCATTTTCTATCACTAGTATGTCGTCATCTGAATATGCTATTATATTAAATGTTTTTCTACCCATTCTAAAGCCCTTCAGATTCTTATTACACAACAGAGGATTTAAGAAATCCCTCTGTTTTATTGCTTTTCTCATTTGTATTGTTTCCGTTGTTTCACCGTTGCACTTTATCTTGGTTTTGCTGCCAGTATATATTTCTTGTATTAATTTTATGAGTGTGACTGAAATTTTTCTTTGTTGTAAAACCTTAACAACATCTTGTAGTCTTACCTTATCAAATGCCTTCTGTAAATCGATAAAGCGCATATATACAGTTCTATTAAATTCAATCGCTTTCTCTACTATTTGTCCCACTACAAATATTGCATCAACACAGGACCTTTCTTTGCAAAACCCTTGCTGATCTTCTAGATCTGCATTTAGTTTATTAGTTGTTAACTTTAATGTTGTGTTCAATAGGTTAATTTTCCGAGTTTGCTCTATCTCCTTTTTTCAACATAGTATTTAAAATACTAGTTTTCCATTTTATTGGAATTGTCTGTGCTTTCAGAATTTTGTTTAATAATTCCGTAATTTGCGATGTTCGAACTGGGCCGCCATATTTCAATAAATCGTTCCTTATGCTATCTTCTCCCGGGGATTTTCTATTCTTCAGTCCTCCAATTGCTTCTCTTACTACTTCTTGAGTTATTTCAACCTGTGCTGCATTTATCTCCAACCGTTTTTCTTCCATATTTCCTTGTGGGCTACCGTCTGCTTCAAACAGATGGGTGAAATAGTCTACCCAAGTTTTTATTTCAATTTTCTGTATTGTTTTATATTCCTTTATCTTTTTCCTCTGGTTCCTACAACACTCCATATTTGCTTCTGCTTATTTTGCTGGTTACCTCATTTCTTATTTGTTTATAATCATTATATGCTCAAGGAGTGTGCAATTGTTTGTATTTAAGATATGCCATTCGCTTGTCTTGACAGATCAACGGGGTGGGCTCACTGTTTTCTTGCATGTTTGTTTCCACATTATTTTTACTTCCCTTGTCTAAAAGACGAAGGAAGTATTGTAATCGCGAAAAAATCACCTTTCGAGGTTTCTCCAGATCTTCACGTTTCAGGGTTCCTAGATGACGAAAAACAGGTTTCAGTCTGTCTGTCTGTCTATCTGCCTGTTGGCGTTATAACTCAAAAACTATTTGTCGGAGGAAGACAGTATTTTGCATACACATTATATATCTACCTGACATAGAACCTAGAAAATTTCAGACAAATATATACAGGGTGAGAACCTTAAAAAATAAAATTTTGTTTATTTTTGATTTAACTTAGCAACAAATACAAGTAATAATTTGTACATAGCACAGGCTTTATTCTTACCAAAATGGACCCTAATAAATACAGAATAAATGTTGTACGATACAAAAAGCAGCAACAAATTAATGCGTTACTTAATACAGCTGCAACGCAGCAATTCGAAGGATCAATGCTCCGTAGCTCAGGTAGAAATAGCCCGTTCCCTTGCAATATCCCACAAAACGTTGAGAGCATACGCGGACCGCCTACCTTTCGAATTCGACCACCGGTAACGGTTTTTTTTAATTTGAAAATTGATTTAGTTTATTAGAAACGTGGAGATATTTTCACTCCTAATTTAATGTGATTTTTAAAATGATTTGGTGTCACAATGTCGACGAGGGAAGTTCTGGGTAAAGTCTTTTACAGATTTTTTCCAGTTTCGGTTGCAGCATGGAGTATATTAGTTTTTTAACATCCTTCAACTCTTTTCCACATCTTTTTCCAGAGTTATTGAGTTTTATTTAATTTTCGTTTTCAGTCGTGTTTTATACAGATATTTCGTTGTCTCATAATTCATTTCCTTCTATTTTAGACTTGGTTTAATATCTTTCGTTTCCCCCCATTTTCTTTCTTTTTTAAATAATTTTTATCTCATTTTACAAAGAAAAGGTTTATAGTCACTACTTATGTCCGCAAAGCTGAGGTTTGGTACATCCAATATCTGAGTGGGATGTACTTTCATGTTCGTGACTATGTAATCAATAGTGCTTCTATATCTTCTTTTTTTCACAGGTATACTTATGTTGTATTTTGTGATTGAAATATGTATTATTAATTGTCATTTCATCGCTCGCACAAAACGCCGTCATTCGTTATCCGTTGTCGTTTACTATATCTTCGTTAAAACATTGTTTTACACTTGGCAGTTTGGACTTATCGGTTTATGCGCGTATGAGTGCAAAGAGAATTTAGATTTCTTTAGTGAACAAACATATTCCTTAACTACAATTTACCAGGGTATAAATAATTTAAACTTGAAAGGTTTTCTGTTTAGCACCAAAAAGAAGCAAAGCATGCTCCTACAACTGTTACTAAACACACATTGCTGCTGATAAGAAAATAACTGAAGAGGACGTTAAAGCCACTTATGCAGTGACAGAGCATCAACTCAAGATTGTATCCTCAGCTGTTAAGACAATTATATACGATCACCGACATTGTAAAAAAAATAGCAACCGTTTTGTGCCGCATTGGTTTTCTGATTGTTAAAAAGCGAAGCGTTTCAGAATTGGCTATGAAGCTTTATATCTCTTAAATAATGATGGACAACAATTTTGTTTCCAATATTCTGATGAGTGACGAAACTTATATTCCCTTTTTCGACGTACCTACCCGTCAAGAGAGCTGTGTATGGGTTTATGAAGATGAAACTCCCAACAATGACCAAGAAGCAGCGAGCTACGAAAAAAAGTGATGTTTTAGTATTCTTTAGAAGTACAGATCTAGTCAATGCAATTAAGCTAGATGGAGAAAAAAACAGTTAAAGCTAAACGGTACACTGAAAAATGTTTGCCTGAAGTGTTCAATTGAGTTCCAGAGAAGGAAATTATGCCACATTATGAAAACACTTCAGTTTTTGGCTGGAAAAATATAAAAGAAATAGAGCATCTGCCGTACTCACCTGATTTAGCAATGTAAGTACTACTTTTGGTTATTTTATGGGCTTAAAAGACATTTTGTGGGGTAGGAGATTTTCGTCTGAGAAAGAGATTAATACCACAGTTTAAGATCATTTTGAAGGTGTTGTAAAAAAAAGTGTAGTATTGCTGAAGGGAATTACTTTGAGCATATCTCAAATAAAATACTAAAAATATTAACAGTTTTCTTTATTCTCAATAATTTTACCTTCTTCCCACGGAGAGTATAAAATACAGTGGCGCCCATATAATGATAAGTAACTACTTTCGACGTTTCTTCTGGATTGACTTAGATATAAATATCCAAGCCATCTACGGGATGGAACAGCGCCCGTGTTTGCTGTAGCTAGCTGGCCGTACTTTAGATGGTGAGAAATGTTAAAAACCGCAAGGAAAAGCTGCAGTATGTCGGACAACTTATGAGAAATGAGAGATACTCGCTTTTAAAAGTAATTATGCAAAGAAAGATCGAAGGTAAAAGGAGTATGAAAAGGATGACAACATCCTGAGTCAAAAACATTCGTGAATGGTACGGAAAGATCACTACATCATTGTTTTAGTCTGCAGTTTCCAAGGTTAAAATATCCTTAATGTTTCACGTGTTTTCAACACTTGTGTTGATTTATTTAACGGAACCATTGATATGTCGCAAGGAAGTATTCGTGACCAAATCACTTCCATTTGTAATTTGGTTACGAGTACTTTGTTGCCTTTTCGCTGTGTAAGTTTTTCGTAGATACCGATGATAACAGCGTGGCTGTCGAAATACGTATTTAGCAGTTGTTAAATATTTGTGTGGTGAGGGGTTTTAACGAATTTGTGATAATTTCAAACCACAGGTCCCAGCAGTTTATAATAGAAAATCGCGAATATTATAGTATGTTGCAACTCAATATTAACGCTGAGGCAATTACACAAACTTTATACACTATCTGAGAATCCTTAAATAGCCGTTTCAAATGTAATCGCCTACTTTAGAATGAATTTTAGTATGTTCTTACTTACTTATATATACGATATTAAACCACATACAAGTTTCAAGTATTTAAGTTATTCTATCTGTCAGTGCAGACATAACAGAATTAAAGGCTATTCAACGTGAAGTGCAAGTTAAACATAACCTTCAAAATGGACGTGTCCTTCAAAATACAACGCACTAGGTCGGGTCTAGTCGAGTAGAAGCGAACCTAAACGTGGTCTCCAAAACATAGTGCGCCAGGCCTGATGCACATAAGCAGATAAGATTTACACGAAACGTGAAAACGTCCGGCAGGGTCGGTGTCCATAATGAACGCAAAAGTACGGCGAAGTAAGGATCTATGAATTTAAATCACCCCTTAGTTGATATTCGGGATTATAAGTGATAAGTGTAATTTTGATATACCCAACTAGGACGTAGATAATACCTCTTAAAACAGCAATTAAGTAAGCATCACCAACCCTCGGTACGGAAATAAAAAAGGGCAATTTGCCCAGAAAATTTTCTGTACCGTTTCGTCACACTGTTTTTTTAAGAACAGGTAACCAGGGATTCGCTTTGAAGGCGAAAGATTTCAAGAATGGCCCAATAAGTAAAAATTCCCTAACAATTTGGGATGCAACAATAAAAAAAGTGAATTCATTAGACTTGTCATACAGAAACATTATTGTACTTGTCATATAGAAAGGTTGCTTAACGAGAAAAGCAAAATAATCTAGTAATGAAATTTGTGACGTTACCGAGGAATCTATTTCTACCTGAGCACTAATTTGTTGCTCCTTTTTGTATCGTACAACATTTATTCTGTATCTATTGGGGCTCATTTTTGATAAAAATAAAGTCTACGCTATCTACAAATTATTACTTGTATTTATTGCTAAACTAAATAAAAAATAAACGAAATTTATTTTTTTCTCGGTTTCATGCCAGGTAGATATATAATGTGTATGCAAAATATTGTTTTCCTCCGACAAATAGTTTTTGAGTTATACCGACAACAGATAGACAGACAGACATACAGGCAGACGGAATTGAGAAAACCTGTTCTTCGTCATCTAAGGACCCTGAAACGTGAAGATCTGGAGAAATCTCGAAAAATGATTTTTTTCGCCATTACAATACTTCCGTCGTCTTTTAGATGAGGGAAGTAAAAATAGAAGCTGCTATGGAAATTAAGCATCACCGATACTGTTTTAGCCGATAAACAGTTTTATCATTTGATGTTTTGGGTTAGTTTAAACTAGGTACTATAATAATAGTAACCACTTTTTTTTACTAATATAAATTAACTCAATACGGTAACAAAATCAAAATGTTAAGTGACGTTTATTACCTTTTTTCCATCCACCATTATAAAAATACTACATTGTGAAAGACACGGGTTATGAATGTTACCTATATCGATGCTAAATTTATTTTATAATTTTGTTAGTTAAACTTAATTTTAATAGTTGAAGTTGAGCTCTTTAGCTGTAAAAAATATATTGGAAAATATAAATGCTTCTTTCACTTTATGCAAATCACAACATTTTTTGTCATAAAAATGCTGTTAAGGTCTATATTATCAGACAAAACACGTTATTCCAATTATAAAAAATAATTTCTAGGGTTACAATGCTTTTCGCTCTTCAACAGTTTCTAAAATTTAAAAGAAGACACCTTTCGCCGTTAACGAATGCCATTCTACATTAAAATAATGTTTAACAATATATTACATTACAAAGTTAGAAAAATACCTTAGAAAAAACTTCTGAATTTTGCTTTATTAAGCAACTACAATTGAAACAAAACTTTAAAAATTCTTCCACAAAGGTATACATAAATAGTACAATGTTGTAAAGTAACCCCATTTATTTAATTTTTGAATAAAATGCTTGACTACTTTGGATTATGGGGCCTAAGTCTCAACATCAGTCGAGACTGTATGGCGTATGCATTTGTTCATTGATATGCGCCGTTGAGAGCTTAAAAAATCGAATGAAATGAGAACAATGTGATTTAGGTCCTATTGAATTCGCTACCAGTTCAGATGAAAAACGTGATATAAAGTTAAGGGTGGAAATTATCGTCCGATGTGAATATTGCACGGCGCATTTTTCATTTGCGAACTTGTATTAGCTGAAGAGTATTTTAGCGTTACCCATAGTATCATACTTAAAATCTATAAACACTTCATAAAATAATAAACTGAAAGCAGCCCATTTCTTACTAGTAAAGTATAGGATAACTTTAAATTTATTGTACCCTTAATAAGACTAGATATATTTATAAAATATAAACTGAAAGAGTCGTTAAAATAATGGGTTGGTTATTCTTACCTACTACGGTTAATTATTATGTAAAATTTAGACTCAGAATGCTCATTTTGTACAATTTAGGCATATATAAGAAAATCTGAAAAGATATATTTAGCATAACCATAAATAACAGTTAGTTTACCGTTTTTATATACACCTTTCTAAGTCACATAACTTTAAAATTAGGTTCGAAATAAATAACTTTATTGTTGGATTAGCAACTAGCGCCATTTTTGAGTAAACGAAAGACGCTGAAAAAATATGTGACATTAGCTAAATCCTCCCAACAAATAAACATTATAAAAATATTTTTTATTTACAAAATATTGTGACTAGTATATGTAAAAACCTATTATCATCTTCCATTTTTTAAATAATTCAAAAAGTGTTCATCAATAAGCTCTGAAACATTTGCTGCAGTTTGGCCGACTGAAAATGTAAAATTTAGCAACTGATAATACCAAACCCTATTAAACACATGGCAATACACGTTATATTCACTGGCTTAGTCAAGTGATGAAACTGTAGTGAAGCTGAGGTGCACAACGGGCACATATGTACGAAGGTTGGTTATTGGCATGGAAAAATACAAAAGGAAACCACCTCCATTATTTCTTACAGACAGAGGAAAACTTCGGACACATAATCAGGAGTCACCAATATCGACTATGAAATATCTTGCATGGTAAAATAGAATGCAAGCGAGGTACAGGTCAAAAAAAAACATCATGACTAAAAAACTTATTTAGAACTGCAGTGAACAAAATAGAAGTCGACTTGGTGGCAGCCAACGTTCTCGGAGGACGTGTCACGTAAAGAAGAAGAAAATGAAATAAATGGTGTACTAAAAATGTCAATATATAACCAATAAGCATTTACTCGTGAAAAACACCAACGATTACACTTTCAGTGACTTCCTCAAATGTTATTTAAATTTATTGATGTTATTTCATTACTAAAATTCACCCGTAGGCACCATGTGCCTATATGAAGTGACAATGAGCTAGAATTTACCTATTTACACTTGAAGTGCATTATAAATTAACTAAGTCAAGATTCCGTTCAGGAATTCCTTGTTTATAAAAAGCCAGAGAAATTTTGACGTGTTCGGGGCTATAAACCTTTACCTTTTAAGTTTCTTATTAGAGCTTTAATCCTAACAAAACAATATCTGGTATTAAATTATACATTCTGCATTAATTTATAATTCTATAAATTTAAAAATTATATATAGAAACTGTAATTGTTTGCTAGTCTCCCGCTAGATGGCGTAGGTGACTGCAGCTAACTTCAGGGCATTCCGGACAGATAGATAGGTAAACAGATCTACGTGTTTGCAAATGGTCAAATGATGAAACTGAAATTATTATTTCGCCGATTCGTGGAAGAAAAATATTTTTGAAAAACTTCCACAAATCTCATTAAAACGACATTTTAAATCAGCAGAACAAAATGACATCTCTATTTCCTAGAAAAATGTTAAAAAATTATAAGAAGTACAATGAAAACCTGATACAGTAATGTATTTGGAGGCACTTGTTCAAACAGTTTCAAATGTTCCAAACCTCACTGAATTACTGTTATTGAGATAGTCATTTGAGTATTTTTGTTTAGTATGGGGTCGCTAGTCAGTTAAATTGTTACGCCTTCTCTTTATTATTATTATTATTATTATTATTAACTTGCAAAATCGCACATCAGCTGAAACCAGAAAGTGGCAGCCTTAGATGTAAATTGGCAGAAAAACTTAGAGAGTTCGTTAAATTGGAACAACCATTTTCCCGAAAACGTATATTTTCTAACCAGATTCCTCCTTCCCCCAAATTTGAGGAGTCATTCGTATCCTTAATTTCTTTCTAATTATAATAAACATCCGAGTTTTGCCAAGAAAGAATTGCTACCCCAATTAAAAATTATATTTCAGAGTGTAGATTGCACCTATTTTCAATGAAATATTTTGCATTCTCACTTTTCGACTGAATTGTACAAGATGTTAAACTTTATGAAGACACGAAAAACTACCAATGAATGTATCTTGCTGGAAAACAAGTTAAAGTTATAGGCCTTGCCATTAAAAGGTTTTCGACTTCTTTTCATGTTACAATGTACTGCCAGAAGTCGCACGGTCGACTCAAAGACACTCTGTATATGAACATCTGCTCTTGTTGTTTCGAATTCCTGTCCTTATTAAAAAAATTGTTGCTTTGGCATATTGATCATAACATAAACCTTACCACAATTTATTAAAAGCAAATATTTTTTTCTTATTTAAGAAAGCATTTATCTTATATTGGAATAGAGTAAAACGAAATAAGTCAGTCGTATAAATGGTGCTCCGAAAAGCTTGCTTAAGCAGATATAGAATATTTAAAACTTTTTCCGTTTTTTTTACTATTTTGTTATGATTTAATAATCAAATATTGTAATTTTATTGTAATAAAAAATGTATAACCCCTAATTTCAAGTCTCTAATTTTTTAGAATAGAAATACTAGTAAATTCTCGTTCCTTATTCGAAAAATTAGGCTTTTTACATGACAAAGGTACTTTTGTCTCGAATTAATAAGAGCAATAATAAAAGTGGGCGTAATCACGCAAAATCAAAGTTAGCTAATCTCTAAGTTTACTTGCTTTTAATCCGTTTTAATTGGAGAACATTGTCGAAATATTCAATGTCGGCCAACACTATTCCAAACTATTCTAAAATGAGGTATTGCACAGTCTTGCATAAAATATACGACTTGTCCTTGCACTAAAGTTATTTCATCCAAAAGTATAAGGTAAATTAGTTTCCAAGAAATTCATATAAGGCTGTACATTTAAAACGGATTAAGAGCAGATAAAAGTAATTATTAAAACTTCAATTTTTAGGTCCGATTTTCTTGAAAGTTATTACTCTCGGCGATTTAAAACAAAAGTATTATTTTTTAAGTAAAATGCTACTGTATTTAATATGCAATTAGAATTGGTGAATGTTTCGACTCGAAAAAACTATTATGATAAATATTCCTCACCCCTGCAAACACTACCCAAACCTTACTAGATTTTTGCCAAGGTCAGCAAAATTAGTGCAAAAAGTCATTATTTCAAAATTAATAAAACATTATAGATCCCGTCTAATGAGCTTTTTAAAATTAAAACTATGCTGAGCAGAACACAAAAAACAAAATTAACAGACTTAGTCATTCCAGTCTAGTGCACTTCTCCATCGTTAACTCAGCGCTCTAAAAAGTAATTTTAGCTAGCAATCGGCACTTCATAAAGTTAAATTTCCCATTTAAAATCCAGACATCGCGCTATTGATTGATCTAAACCCACACTTCAAAAAACGAGAAAATGGACAGTTTAATTTTAATAAAACCTGCCAATCACACACTGCATTCAGATGAAATTCCCTTAATTACACAACTGCCATCCAACTAATAACGCTTTATCAAATTAGGTCAATATGGCAAAACACTATTGCGTCTGCTGAAGCCTTAAATTATTCTTACGTGTGTACTGCTCCCCAGGAGTGTATTCGATGGGATTGGCGCTGATGTCTATCGTAAAATGATCCTCTGGTGGACTGGGTGGGCCGCTAACTCCTTCGGGGACCTTCTCACATCGTAAGCTGCTGACACCGACCACCATTAAGCTGCTTATGAACAGCACTAATCCGGTGCGTCTTGACATTTTCAGACCTGAAATGTGGTTATCTTAGTACATAGACAATTAACTACTAATAGGGAACTTAAACAAGACACCTGAGTTATGACGCCACTAATTTTTGTAATTCGAATCTTATTGTTCTCTGATTCGCTATTGATTTTCTAACAGACCTCTACTAGGGATATACAGTATGTAACGATGGTCTCGGAAAACTTGAATAACTTTTTTTTTTCGTTATAAAAATAAAGTGCTCTTGGTCAATGCTAGAGCGGCAATCAAGTTTCACTTCTGGTTTAGCAGAAACTAAAACCAACTTTCAAATTTTAAATGAATTTTGAATTTTTCGTTATATATCCTTTCTAAAAGTTGAGAGATACTGTATGTGTATTACCAATGATTTTAGAGACATTTTTAATTGTGAAAAATTAGGTAAGCACTGTCTTTCCACATTCGATATATTTTAAAATAACTAGGCCTACGTCAGCTACTAAGTCAACTAAGCCAATCAGCAGCTGGCGTTCTGGTTCCAATTCCAGATAAAGGAGAAGAATTGGTCGTGTTGGGCAGCCGGCCCTACCACGGAAAACATATACGTTAAAAGCGCGACACAACAGGATAGCCAGACAGAAAGTGTCAGGACATTTTCAAATTGTACGAATGTAGGGCTTTTAGAGTATTTTTCTAGGATTACGACCCGGCTTGTATATAGTTTTTTTTATTTTTCCGCTTGAATTTATATCGAGTTTTGTGCAGGCATTCAATGGTTCACAGCAGTACGCAGCTGTGTCAGCTGCCGTGGAATCTGAAAGGCGTTTATTTCGTATCTTCGCTTATATTCGTTGGCACGTGGGTCCCGGGTGGTGTAGCTTGAACAAGCGTCCACGTTCGATCAGCAGAGTTAAGCAACGCTGTCTCTGGTCAGAACTTGGATGGGAGTTCCACGGCTGCATCTCTCGGAGCCTCGTGGTACAGCTATCACGGAAAAAAGTTGGTCCCGGCGGTCATACAACATCATGACAGTCGTTAGTGGGGTTGGAAGTCCACATAACTGCACAGCGACGCCTATAATTGGCCTAACGGCTGTTGGCTGAGTGCGAATTAAATAAATATCGATTTAGTATGCAGACGCTCTTCTAGAACATTCTGCAGGTTGAATCGCCTGTGGGTGCAAGCGAGTCCACATGCTGTAGTCGCCTTGTCAATGGTTGCACGTGTTTCGTGCGAGACGCACACACACTTCCCGCCCGTCCCGTTTTGGCAGGGCTGGGATAGCGTGGGGTGTTTTTTTGGAAAATGTATTGCGAGACTTGAAGCAAGTGAGTCGTAGCGTTGTTGGTGCCCCGTCGTTTTGCCAAGCGCTTCTCTGTTATTTTGTCGAATGAGCCGTCGGTCAATATGACTACTTCTGTGTATGTAGGATCAAAATTGAGAGCGTACCCTTGGTCAACTTTTACGTGCGAGCCTTGTCGTCGCTCTGGTCGCATCGTGGATTCTGTTTATGAAACTGTGGGATGTCGCCTACGCTGCGAGCTCGTTGGAGTTTCTGGCTTCGTTTCGCAGTCTTGGGAAACCACCGCATATAATTTGTGTACTAATTAATGTCTGCAATCATATTTGTGTACTAACTAACGTTTGTTACACTCCTTTTCATTCTGCAGTGCGAGTAAATTCTCAATGTACAGTGCCATATGCTGGCGCATCTCATTTGTGTACTATTTAATGTCTGTAATCATATTTGTGTACTAACGGACGTTTGTTTACCTTATTTGTGTACCGTATGTGTCTGAAGAGCAATAGACCTATTTGTTAAACGCTACCGCTGTATTTTCCTTGTATTGCATGCTGAGTTTCAGTTTAAGCAGTCTATAGTGTCGTCGCCCGATTGGCGACTGGTGTATGATTGGTGTAAAGCGGATCCTGGATGAATTCAAGGTTGGTTTGAACGCTCCAGCTGCCGGTGACGGGGATTTCCAAGGCTACACGCATACCCTACCCCGTTTGGCTTTCGGAATTCTTTCAAACGTGGGTCCAAATTCCGAATCCCGGGGCGCCCTATTATTTTCTAACATCCTGTATATGTCGACGCACTTGTCCCTACGTCGTCCCGTTCGTAGGACCACGTCCATCTTACTGAGCGTATTACGCCGTGGCTATTAGTCTGTTCTCAAGAATTCTAGGGCAAGTGGTGATGTTTCCCGGACGTGACAAGTTTGGTGGCACTCTCGTACCTAGAGGTGTCGTAAAAACAGTTTTATGCCGTAAGAAAAGAAGGCGACAGATGCAAGGAAAGAAGAATGAGCATTTGATTTTTGGTATGTAAACCGTCGGAAATTCTCATAGAGTCGGGCTATGCAACAATTACAACAAAACTCGTCAGATACAGAACGGTCATAAAACTGATGCTATAGAAGAGATACAGAGACATATAAGGCTAAATCAGGTATTCCGCAATATTCCATTTTAGGGCCTTTACTCTTTTTATTATTCATAAATGGCCTTCCGGGGATCGTAACAGGATCGGAGTGTGCTTTATTTGTCGATGATTTTAAAATGTGGCGTGTGATTGACTCGACATCTTCTGAGAAGCTACATCAAGATATTAATAAAATCTTTCAACGGAGTCAACACAACCTACTATTTTTTTAATGTATCTAAATGTTCTAAGATAACTTTTACACGAAAATTGAGGACTATCAACATTCACTATACCATGAAGAAAAACCTACTCATTAATAAAGAAAGAGTTAGTGATCTTGGTATAGTATTGGATAAAAAATTAACATTCAGCTATCATATTCAAAAAATAACTAACATTTATTTAAAAACTTTAGGCTTTGTAACTAGAAATTCCCATAGTTTCGCAGTTAGAATATTGTTCTATAATATTTTATGGTCACCTTTATATAATATCCAAATTAAACAAATTGAAAGAATTCAAACAAAGTTTATAAGATATTTAGATTTTAAAATGAGTGGGGTTTACCCAATTTTTAAGCCTTATCGCGAACTACTCAGCACTTACGACTTAAATGCATTAGAGGATCGACGACAATTATCAGCGTTTACTTTTTTTTCAAACATTCCATTATAAGGTCAGTTCATGTAAGAAATTTTTAATCGAAATAAACTTTCTGTAGAGACCCTGTATATCTATATACAGGGACTCTAACTTTCTGGTTCCTAAGCTGACATCTAGGTACAAAATTTTATTTTATTTACCAACGGCTAGAACAAATGTATTTATCAGTTCTCCTCTTTATAAAATGTGTACGACATATAATAGAATATGAATATGTGTGGATATATTTCAACCTGTTTTTAGTACCTATAAATATCAATGTAACATTGCGTTGTGTGGAACATGACTGGATTCCTAGTACGGTGACCGTTCCAAACGTAAGCGTTTATTCGACATTCAAAGTATAATACAATTAGGTTATGTATAGTCTTAAACTTTGTTGGCGGTTTGGTTTAATTTAAGAGTAATTTAATTTAATTTATTAGTAATTTAATTCAATTAATAAGTCATTAAATTTAATGCAATTTAATTAATGAGTAATTTAATCTCATTTAAGGGCGATTTATGGTTCTATTTTATGATATTTTGTTTGCTTCTGTTTTCTTTTCTAATAATTATTGTTATGGTATGCAGTGTTAAATTACATTACAAATACTTATTATTATCCTGTAACCTGTAATTGGCTCTGTGCTGTTGGTTGTAGTTAAAATAAATAGATAAAGAAGGATGTTACTCTGTTTAGTAGTGGAAACACCAGACATACATTAGGCACAAGTTTCTCCGTAAACAGAAAAAATCTACATTTGGTTAAAGATTTCAAAGCAATAAGTAAAAGAATCTGCAAAAATCCAAATCGATCACATGCTCATAGATATCAAGCATTAATCAGACATCGTAAATAATTGGAGCTGGCGCGGTGCGATATCTCTTCAGATCACTTCCTGATGGAAATATATATAAAAAGTTCAAACAAGTAAATAGGAAACATGTAAGAACAAATAATATAATGTGCAATCAGTGAATCAAGAAATACCGAAACAATATAAATGAAACACTGTGAAACAAGGGCGAAAAGATAACTATAGAAAAAAATTTGCAAGAAATAAAAGCTACTGTAAACCAGACCACAGAGAACACCCAAGGACCAAAAGTAAAAATCCTAGAAATTATTGGTACGATGACTAAGGCTAGATACGTCCATAATTATACTATATTATTTTAAAAAAATAATATTACTGACTACTAGCAGTAGCAGTAAACACTACTCTTTCGCTTCAAATTTTTAAAATGTTATAAGGAAATGTACATTATCACCAAGCAATGCAGCCGTTATAACGTTATAAGGATGATCTGTTATTTAATTATCTTAAGAATTATAACCTACGAATATATATGATATATTATAGATTTCTCTAAATTGTTGTGTGTGTTTTTGATTTTAGAGAAGCTCGTATATTGTAATATTCTCAAAAAACTATTTTCAGAATATTATTTAATAACAATTCGATTAAAAATCTATTTGTTTAAGTCTGGGTCAATCACTTTAAGATCGAATATAAAATTTAAAAATATTGCTAAGTTATACTTTACGACACCTAACTTTATGCTATGTATTGTATACATACAACACATTTCCATTTATTTACTGTTTTGCCCTAAAATAATCAGTATTGATACGTAATGGCAAAATTCCTTATATTTGATATTTCTCTTTCTATTTAGGTTTAGAGAAATTTTATTTTAAGATAAATTCATGTATCTCATATGTTCTTTAATAATTTATTAAAGTTAAATGTTATAAGATTTTTCTAGCTCAGCAGAACATGATTACTCTCAAAATAGGTCGGTTCACGCATTATCAAGACTGTTATTACTCCTGAAAAAACATTTTATTTTTAATGAAAACTTACTTCAATATTATGTGACAATTTGTAGGAACTTCAATGTCACTTCAAATTATGCAAGCGCAAAATTAATCACAAATACCTTTTCGTTACACTAACTGTCATTCAATAAACAAGAAATTGATCTGCATCCAAGCTTATCCCGTACACTCACAGAAGCCTCCCAATGTCCGCACCGATCTCAGTATAGATGTAATCAATTACCAGCAACCTCAAACGTGTCCCAGCTAAATATGACAGAACAATTGTCACCTCCACTAACAATATCGACAAGACCCACGATCAGCAACCGGAATGTCTCCTTTCCAACTCTCAGTGCAGACAACCCAGCAACACGAACCTTCATCAGGTGCAAGTTACAAGACATCACTCCAATAAGCATCTCAGCGAAATACAATACCAGTAAATGAAAAACCTTTCATTCAATTCGCAAGATGTTCACTCTGCTACGAAACTCGATGTATCCTACTTCCAGTAAAGGCAGCTCCCGTTATCCAATTCAAATGATGTAATTAATTGACAGTAAACTCAGTCTCGTATCCAATTCCAGAAATTGCTTTAGTGGATTCTAACTGTTTAGCTTATGGTACTCTCACCATATCAATTCTCCTCCATAACATCACCATATCTTCTTGTTTTTAAAAAAAAATTTTTTCTCGAGAATTTTGTATAATGTACAACCCTTTACGTACCAAAAAGATGCAAAATCATATCATAAAGGGTTTATTTTCAAATTTTCAGCTGTTTACAAAATTATTACATGCTTTTCTCGTTAAAATTTATTTGCGTACAAATTAATTAATACTCCATAGCGATATTGTTTTTGCATATTTTTAAAGTCTAACACTCTATATAATCTGTTATCACATTTATTTAACACCCGATATATTCAATGATATTATTCAAATAAGTATTTAATTTTTAATCTTTCACTTTATTTCAGGTAACATTTAAATTATATTAGACCCTTTCTGTTTCCTATTTTGCATTGTTCAACTGAATATAAAATCTATTCATTATTTCACCAAATACATGTTAATAATTATGATATCCCTTTTTAATACTAAAATTCATCTTTAAACCATTGCAATATATATGAAATAAAATCTGTTTTGCTATTCTTTACAATACTTTGGAATATGTTCTGCTAATGCAAAGGTAGCCTCAGTTTATTGTGTTATTTTTCTGCATTTCAACGAACTTAGTTAAAATTTTTGTATAGTTAGTTTCTCTTCAAATCGTAGTAGTCAAGGATATAGATGGCCTGGACGATCAGTAAAGCGATGGCTAGATAGCTGGATATCAAGATCGACAGCGCCAGATGGAAGAAACCACAACGGAACAGGCCCTGGGCTTATTTATTTATTTTATTATTTTATCTACGTCGATTTTAGTGGCGATATAAAGTTGTCCGTGGCAGTGTATCAATATCTGATTCACAAATGTTATTATTGTAGAACATGAAAGTGTGTATAATCTTTGGTATACATTTTTATAAATAACTTTTATCTACGACAGTGTGTAAAATTGCCTTTTAGTTGGCAGTTTTAAGTTTGTAAAACGACTGTTTAATAACATGTTTTCATTAATTTACGTCGTCAGTAGTAACGTGTTTAAAAGATTTCATTAGGCACGTTGTCAGTAGCAACGTGTTTTAAAATTTTTAAAACAAGCAAAATTACGACCGGTTGCTGATAATCCTCATTTAAATAAATAAATATTTTTATTATACACATTATTAAAGTTTTAGAAATGTGTAGTAATGGATCCTCATATCCTCATTGCTTATGCAGTATGCGTACATTTTTAACTTACACATATGCACATACCAGGTGTTCATGATGTGTATTTGGGCATTTAGTCACATTAAATTGTATATTTACTAAATGTAAATATACGATTAGCGCCAGCGTGGCTCGGTGGTTAGAGCATTGGACTGCGGCGCGGAAGTCTGGAGTTCAAATCCCAGATCGATGTCTGGCGGGCGGCCTACCCAGTCGCTTTTATATAATTGGAACCTGCGTTCGAAAGAATAAGGGGTAATAATGCGGTTGTCTAATGCGTGATGCTCACCACATCACCACGTGTCATGAATTTGACATGTGACAGCCGGGTGTGAGAGCGAGGATGCGAGAGCTCTGACCTTCCGCCAAGCTCCTTCATGGGTGTTAGTGCCTCACCATTATTGTATTCTAAATATACGATCGTTTCAAGAAAAACAAACTATTCCCGTTATCAACGCAACAAAAACCTAATACATCATGTTAACAAAGCAAAGGTTTTATTGCACTTCGCAATAAACCAAACTGGGTGATTGCTTGACAAGTTTTTTAGGATCTATAACCAACTTCTGGTAGAGTCTAATTTTACTTCTAATCGAATTGCTGATATTCAACTAAATCATATAGGTGACTAAGGAGATCTCTATTCTCGAATTTTAAATAAGTGCTTACAGAATTGAGGCTGTTACGGCTGGGTAATGTCGACAATGATCTATGTATTAACTTGAAAAGACGAAGCAGTGAAAGTGGCTACGTGCAAACGTCTCTAGTACTAGACCAGAAAATGTGGGTTCGATTTCTATAGACTCAAACTGCCACAAAAATTTAGTGCCAAGACCATTTTGCATTTTTATTCCATAATTTCCATTTTTATATTTTTAACGGAATGCGTTAAAATTACAAAATTATACAAAAAGTTATAAGTAGATGAGTTTTTCATTTGCCTTTGATGTACGAGACACATAATTTACACAAGAAATTCCTATATTCAGCAAATTGTCAAACCTTAATAACTGAATACACTTTTGCCTTAAAATTAAAGGGCAGGATATTAAACAATTGTTCAATCCATTTCATTAAAAAGAGCGTAGTCATATCCAATAATACTCGAGGTAATTCCGGGAGGCAATATCCGTTGTATTCATTGCCGCGCATTTTTTATATTTTAAATTACATCCTCGTTCTCTACGGTGAGCAATAAAAAAGTTATGTAGGACAAACTTTTGTTATTTGCTTACAAAAAACTTTGCTCTTGGTAAAAGTTGAGACATGTTGCGAACATACTCCGACATAACGGAAAGTGAAGAGGTGCTCCATCACCGCAGAAAATTGCAAAAGTGCCCAATATTTTAGAAAACCAAGGAAACGCCGGCTTTAATCAATTTCGAGCAGAACACATCCGGTAAATTAAGTGTGAATGTACTAGAAGCAGAATCTCCGGATGGCGATCGGTTTTCCAAACCAATGAGTTTCTGAAGTATCGTAAGCGTTTGTACCAATTTAATGTACAGGTGGAAATTCGGTTTTCTAATTAACGCGTTAGATTTAATTTCCTAAAACTTAAAGCCGACAGCGTAGAACTTTGACAATTACACAACAACGCTTATCGGTTGAAGAAAGTGGCTTTTCAGATGAATTTCCGAATACAATTAAGACCTCAATGACTGCAGCTTGTAGTATAGATTTACAATTATTTAAAAATAATATCCATATACAATGGGAAGCAAAAATTTGAAATAAAGCTAAATTAATAAAAATATTTTTAAAGTGAACGACAATTGATTTTAATATATCTGAGTTCATCAGTTACTGCATAGTGTTACCTATAACGCATTACATGGGTTAGTGAGCTTCACGTCGTAGTTACAACAAATAGATATAATTATTTCCTAATTTTAACATATAATTAAACACTGCAACTCGTTAATTCAAATTGGGAATGGCAGCTGGTAACAGCGAAGTGATTATAGTATATAGCAATTTAGCTCTGCTTGTGACAGTGTAATAATCAATTCAAAAAAAAATCTACTCAATTACTTGGAACACAATCTAGAAACGCAGTATCAATTTAAAAATATTGTTACTTCTCTAAATGTTAATTTATTTAAACTTTCAATTGCTGTGTATGTTTACATCGCAATGAAAAATTATAGAACACAAGGTTATTTATTAAGAATTTATATAAAAATGCCAAGTGACAGTCCGCTTCTGTTTTGATTTTAAGTCAATCAACATTAAGGGCTTATTCATTTCTTGCTGGGTGCTCGTTGCACCGTCTGTTCTAAATGTGCGTTCTTTGGTAATTCCAAAGAGAACTTCTTGAGGTATATTGCCTATCACAGGTATTGTAAGCAAGATGAATCTGCTGGATGCTTCTGCTTAATACGACGCTGGTAGTTATAAATACCAGTTTTGCAAATTATAATTTCTCAAATCTTCCATAATTTTCTTTCTAATTGTCTTGTTTAATTTTCTCTGAGCAAGTAGGTTTTCGTATAGGGTATAGTACTACCGAGCACATACAAACTATGCACATCCTAATCGAAAAATGCAACGAATGCAATGTTCCGCTTCACCTGGCTTTTGTTGATTACAACAAAGCATTCGATTCTGTTGAATTATGGGCTATTCTCAAGGCATTTGACAATGCTAGAATCAATTTCAGGTACAAAAATCTCCTTAAGTACATCTTAAGCAACTCTTGAAGTAAACATAGCAGAAGATCTCAATACAAATAAAATCCAAATAAATAGGGGAGTTCGGCAAGGAGACACAATTTCCTCAAAACTGTTTACTCTTGCACTAGGGGACGTTTTTAAGAAACTGGATTGGGGTAATAAAGACATTAACATCGATTAATGTTATCTACATCATCTTTGTTTTGCGGATAATATTGTCCGTGCTAGTACCAGTCTAGGAGAATTGCAAGTAATGCTATCTGAACTTAAATCCGAATCAGAAAAAAATCGGTCTCCCAATGAATCTAAGGAAAACAAAAATATGACTGTTTAATCTCAAATTAAACAGATTCAATTTTCATTTCAAAATTTGAGAAATGCATAACAGCAGTTCGATGTACTGGTTCATGAAAGGTCAGTGTATTTATTCCAGCTGTTGCAACTGCCTATTTGCCAGAATTACAAAATTTAACGCACAGCGACCTTGCTAAACGCTGACTTTAAGTTATGACATACGAGACCGACCTAGTAAGGTAAGCATTCTTGCACTTTGACATGTAATAATGAATAATGTAGTTTTAGTATCTAAAATATGTAAATGTATTTAAAGACTGAGATTTAATAATAAAAGTAATCAGCATTAGTGTTTGATTCCTTAACATCGAGGTACTACCTTTCCAAGCCTAAAATTTTGGAGTGTGAGGCTGAACTCCAGTAATTACCAATTATAACTTTCCTCTGAGCTATGACTACCCTTGCCTTAAAATACAGATTGCAGTCTCAACCGTATGCTCAAAATAAAAGGAACGGAACCAGCACAAATAATCCTGTCAGCCTTCAGGCAATTCTGTTCATGATAAAGAAACAGATAACTTCACAAATCGATGGTGTAAGTGTAAAAAGAGTAGAAGAATACATATATCTCGGCCATCTGATCAAATTAGGAAAAGAGTACCAAACTGCGGAAATTGACAGACGTATTCGTATGACATGGGCCGCTACCAAGAAACTTAATAATAAACTGAAAGGCTTGAACATCCCCATACTAAACCTAAAGAAGTTTTCAATACGTGTATTCTAACGGTACTGATCTACGGAGTTGAAACTATGGAACTTCCTATCAAATCTGCTAACCGGCTCAGAACAACGCAGAGAGCCATCAAACGCTTTATGTTGGGCCTAAATCTCACAGACCATGTCAGGAATGAGAATGTCAGAAAAAGAACAAAGGTGGAGGGCTTATGCAGGGAATAGCTAAGTCAAAAAAAAACCCAAGGACATAAAATGTAGAAAATTTTCTTTTCTTCCATTTCATATAGGTTCAACATTTACGAAAAATAGATAGCTTTCGGCTAATTTTAGAAAAACTAAAAAAAACCTGTTTTTACACCGTTTTTGCTTAAAAAGACATGTTTCCGGTCAAAATTGTTGTTGGAAAACCTGATACTCATGTACAGCGACCCAAAAAACATATAGGAATCAAATATAAAAACTCCTCCAAAACTTTCCCCTATTTTCTACCATTTGATTGGACTAGCGTTCCTGCAACGACTCTGTATTTCTACATCGAAACTATTCTCATAGTTAACTCCTCTGCCGAGATAACAGAAACTGGATACCGCTTTCAGATCTACACCATTTACGTTAATTTGAAGCGAATGTTTCCAACATCTCCTACAAGTCGGCCCTGGAGTGAGCAACTGAAACAAAGTCGTCGACGTGTTGAAGCTCCGTAATAGACGTTCTACACTACAGCATTTAGTTCTAGCTTTTAGCGTTTTTTAGTCCGTCATTCATTCTGTTACTGACAGCAATATCTAAAGTATGTAACTTTGTGTCTACGGAAAATTAAAGTACGGCAATAAATAAACTAAAGAGAGTGGAAGCTATGGCGACACTTTTGGCGGCTTTAGAGGGTTTTGAAGTTTCTTCAACCGTAAATACTTTACACTCGTTGTTTATGTGTATCTGTTTGATTATGCTAGCTAGTTTCTAAAGAAATTCTAAAAATGTTTGCAGTATGATCCACAATGTGAACCTGTTCAAGCTATCAAAGACTTTCGTAAGATCAATTAAAGCAACATAAAGGTGGAATACCTGTTCAAGGCATATTTCCTGTAATTGCCTAAGTGAAAAAGGTCTGCTCTCTTTTTCAGCTTTTCTTGGGGGAGACCTTTCCTCTTTTATTTTTACTACTTTGTCCTTTACCAGCTCTCGTTCTCTTCCAATTCCGAAGTTATTAGGACATTTGAGGAAAAGGGATTTATTTTCATTTACCGTCTTCCTCCCTAGAAACCGGCTAGCAACCATTCGAGAGATAACATTTGAACACTCATAGAACCACGCTCGAAGAAGACCTCACAATGAATAAGAAATGACCTATGGATCGATGACTTAAAATACAATGAAAGCAAAATAAAATAGCAATAACATAAAAAACTGCTGGAGCCTGTGGTTTGAATCTGACACAAATCGTTGAAAATCCCTAACCACACAAATATTTAACAACCGCTAAATATGTATTTCAACAGCTAAGATGAGATCGTCACTAGCCTTAGAGAGAAATTAACACGACAAAGTTGGCCGAAGATATACTCTTCACCAAATCACCAGTGGAAGTCCAAAAATCACCGACTATCGACATCAAAAGAATGATTAAAATGTGAAGAAAACAGTATTATACCCGAATTAGAAAAACTGTTCAACCAAATACTATATTAAAATACATATAAAATAATTCCGACAGAAAAGAAAACGAGTTTATCGGTGCCAATTTTCAAAAAAGAGGATAAAGCAAAACCTTAAAATTACAGGGACATTACTCTATTAAATACAACTCAAAATAGCAATTTACCTAGACCGCGAAATAACTGTACCGAGGAATGTCTGGCTGGCGAGGCGAAGTCGAGTCAGCCATATTATTCTAAGAACGTGGCATTATTATAATCAAATACACATTATCAATTTTTTGTACAACCGTGCCAATAAATTTGAGGCTGCGAATTTCGTTTTCGCGGCCGTTACTAATAACAACAGGCGCAAAATAGAAACTGCCGCGAAATCGAATTTTGCAGCCGTAATTACGTCCGCAAAAATCAGCTTTTCAGCACGTTGCACAAAAACTATTTATATATGTAACAGCACTTCATGCCTTAAGGCTTATGGCTTGAATGGTCTTTCTCCATGCTGCTCTGTCCTGTGTTAGGGTCCCCCAATTCCGTATGTTGTACTCCGTTAAATCCTCCTTAAGACATTCCCACCACGTTTTCCTCGACCTTCCTTTTCTATTTCTTCCCTCTGGTACTAGTTTTAGGAAAAACTATTTACTGAAATAATATTGAATAAGTTGCAACATTATTTAACAATAAGCGAGAAACGAGGGTTTTCATCTAAACCGCTCTACGACAGATGTCATCTTTGTGGTTCGCCAGATTGTCGAAAAAGGATAGAGTTCTCTAAGCAGCATTTATTGCTTTGTAAATCTTACAAGAGCATTTGACCGCATAAGACTGGAAGAAGTGTTGAAAATACCGCAACAAGAAGGAGTACCTAGAGATCTAAGACAAATAATAAAAGTCGTAATACAGAAACCAAAGTAAAAGTACAAGGTGATCTTACGGATGCTATCTAAAACGATTACTGAGACTACAGGAGACTGCAGAAGCCCTGTATCATTTTTTGTGTTATGGACAAAATTATAGAAAGTTGTAGCTACAAACCAGGCTATCAACTCGGCGATAAGAAAATTAACATCGTATGTTATGCTGACGATGTAGTCCTTATTGCGGAAACTGAGGACGATTTACAATGAATATTCACATCAGTTTGTAACAACCACCAAGAACGTAAGGTATAAATCGGCAATCGACAGGAAGATAAGACAACAGGTCAAGTCTTTTAAATACGTGGAAGTGAACATCTCTAGCAATAGAAATTTTAAAAACTAAATTAAATTTCAAGCAATATGTGGATCAAGAGTATCGGGTTATCTTGAGATGTGACATGGATAAACGGCTATTTGATCAAAGACGCCAAAATTTATGAAATGGCTGTGAGACCGTTTCTCACTTACAGAGCAGAGTGTCGAGCAGAAACGAACAGAACTAAGCAGTTAATGAAAACTGCATATATGACTACACTACGAGCGATAGCTAGGGTTCGAAACCACGAGCAGCAAAGAGTGGAATGGCCATGTTAAAAGAAAGATTCAGGACAGATTGATAAGAGTGGCTATTAGCCCTCAAAATGAAAGGGGTAATTCGCGTTGAGTTTCTCAGAGGGAAACGGAGGTGGAAACTCAAGGCACTCGGCTAGCAGCAGGGGCGTTAACCTCGGGTTCGTTTACCTTAAGGGCCTCTGTATAGCTCCAAAAACAAAACTTACTGCTCTAGCTCAAATGGAATTTATTGGGCGCCACCCTGTAATTCACAGCAAATAACTTTGGGCCAGGGATCCCAAAGAAGTCATTCCTTCTCCCAACTACTGAAATAAAGTACTAAGGGCACCTCTGTGGGAAGCACAAAAAAAAACCAAGACCAATATAGGTATATGAGCTTGTTTATTTGTTAAATAAACCTTGAGCCTGCGCTGACCTGGTTGCCACTAGCAACTATACACACTCGAAAATAAACTTAATTATAAGTATCATAAACAGTGTACCCGTTTGCTTTTAATGAAACACAATAAAGGTTTGATTCCGTTCTATGTTATGTAATTTCTATTATGATTAATGGTACCTATTTAGCAATGGTTCACGAAAGTGAATTTTATTTTAAATTATTTTGTGCATAACCACAATATGCAAGAAACTCAATTACGGTAGCCAACAACCACCCAACGATTAATCAGTAACCCAGCAAATTACTTAAAATAAATCCAAACATATAAGCAATTGTTGGAAGTTAAATTTTCGTTAGCAAAGGGGCTTATGGCCCAGTAACACAGGAATAATAAGCAATGGTTCGGAATTCGCGCTCGCAACCACCACTTATAGTACAGACCAAGTGGTTATGTTTTAATCAAAAATAATTTTGTAGTATACGGGCGACGGAGATTGAGATCTCAACAACTTGACCACGTATTTTTGTCACCTCTAGGGTGGGAACTCAGGGCTGATTTTAAGCGCAAAGATTGCGAGATCGACTGTAATCTTAATTTCAATTCGGACGCACCCTGTAGATGCAACCGGTAGGGTAGAAATCTATATTTTCGATCTATTAAGTGTTCGCAATTCTAACCCTCAATTATTACAAACTACTTAATCATCTTAATTTTTAACCGTATCAATTTACCAACTAACAAGTGAGTTTAGTAATAATTCGCAAGGGATTGCTAAGCTTGGATGTGCATTTACCCTTTAATTAGAGGTTTATTCAATAAAACTGTACCTTAAAATTCCGGACTGATTAATGTAGTTAAACCTAACCTACCTGTTACATTCCAATCATTTTAGAAACGTTGCTAGGGAACCCAGAACCAGAATTGTGAAGTCGCAAACTGCTAGGCGAGCTCTAGTATCGTAAGTACCACCTGGGGGACGATACGTGGCTTCGCGTTCAACAGGCGAAGTGCACGGGTACTGCGTCTGTACAGATGATCTGCAGAGAAAGCGTGCTCACGCTACAGCTGTGCAGTCGAAACGGAGGCAGCAAGAGCCTCTAGGAATCTTCACGGGAAAAGAAAAAGGGCTGAAATAAAACGACCCACATATAACCTACTAGAACCTAACGAATCTAAAATTTACCTTAGTTGGTGGACGCCCTTTGTAAGTTCAGTGCAATTTAATGCCTTTTATGCTTAGATTGCCTTTTATACTTTAGCCTTAGGCCCATGTGACGAGAAGAGTGTTTTATCCGCCAATTTGCGAACAGAATTTCCGTGAACCAAAATATACACTTCTACGAATCCTCTAAATGTTACGGAAACCCATTTGGGGACTGGAGCGCTGATAAACCTTCCGATTGGAAGCCAAAAAGCAGAACACACTAGTCCACACCTTCTCTATTTCACAGTTAAACAGGAAAAGCCTCATTTTCTTATCTTCTAGAAACTAGCAAATGTGCCAAAATTCCCCAAAAGTTTAGAGATAAGGCCAGTTCCTCCACATTTTTAAAAATGAGTAAACAAGGTTGCCTATAGGAAAGGAGCTAACACCTTAATTAATTTAATGAACAAATTGAACTGTAACATGGCAAAAGCTAAACCGACTGCAAAACGCCAACCAGGACGACCTTTAAAGATATAGGGGTCGTTTTCTGTAGATAGATACACCATAAAGTGTAAAGAAACACAGGCACTTGCCTAAATAAGAAACAAAGAAGAAGAAAACGGTTTTCTTCGAGTTAAGGTCAACTATAACGAACCCTGGAATGTAGTGAAACCAAAGTGCGGTACCACCATTCTAAAGCTTTATAAAACATTTTTGCAAATTTTCATCAAAATGCATTCTAAATGTTCGCCGCTATGTGTGGAACATACATGCATAGGTACATAGACGAAAATAAATTTTCGCCCAGTCGTTTCGGAAGCCCTCGCTTTGCTCGGTCAATTAATGCATGTGCATAGTTCTTCATCTTACATACACTATTTAAGAAGATTTTGCTTGCAATTGCCATTTATACTGTTTACGCTTACTTACTTATCGGCTTCCCTCTTGTACCTCAAAGTGTCGAGCTCATACTGTTTATACATACGTTTTTGCAAGTGTTCGTGTAACCGATACAAGATTTAAGCCTTTCCCCGTCACGGAGTCCAAACGCCATTTGAGCATGTCGGCTCGATTAAGGCCAGCCTACCAAAATCACTCCTCTTTAGACTGTACCCGCCGTGACGTCGCTCCGTAGAGACCTTGTCGCAATATTTGAGATATACGGACCAGCCCAAGGCTACCCACTGTATGTTCCTTGTATTATCGTTTGTTCAACATAACACATTAATTTACATTCTATGTATTTTTCATTGTAAAGTAAATATGCAGTCGCAATTACAGGTTGAATCAGCATCAAGTAGATGAAGGGAACCTAAGTTCAATTAGCAAATAGGTCTCTAAATTTTCACAACGCCTTGTAAAGATTCTTTTGAGATGAAAGCGTCGAAAACACCTTCAGGCTGGAGTAAATAACTCAGTGGCGCCTAACAAATATAAATAATAACATATTTCGTCTCTACCGAATTTGCTTTTATACGAAATAACCTGCACTTCCAAAGAAAAACCGCTGTTACATGTCGTAATTGAATTTTCAAATGCAACGCTAAGGTGCAATCTGTTCTACAAGGAGCTGAAGAATAATTCCACTGAGAATCTTACCAGCCCCAGACAATAAATCGATGCTTTTATAGTTTCGACAGTCTATCTTAGCTCATTTTTTCTTATATAAGTTCACGATAAGAGATTTGAAAGCGCTTGTAATGGATTCACATCTCCATGTCTTATATAGTTATTAAGGTACCAAGGGGCATTATGAGTAAAATAAGAGCCCAAGATTGTTAGTGTACTAACCGAGGGCCTTTGGCCCGAGGTGTGTACAACAATCGCGGGCTCTTAGCTCATAATGCCCGTGGTGCCTTCAAGGTTTTATGTCCTACCAATTTTCTTACCTAATTCATATTCATATTCAATTCATATAATTACTATGATTGATCTAGTTAGCTGATCTAAGTTAGATTTGTGACATTAGATGAGCTGTCATTGATTTTCATTGCGACAGTGGTGCACAATTTTTGAAATAAAAGTTGTATCCATGGAAACAAATACTGTTAATTTTTCATAATAACCCCAGTGTTCTTATGAAGAAAATAATTGCCCTGGAGCGTTATTTTGTATCTAAGATACCTTAAAATAGAGTCATTAATTTCAATTAATGTACTGGTAGGACATAAATATATTAAGTCATGTATAAATGAAGTAAGAGTATCTACCTGTTTTATATACTCCAGAAGAGATCCTATCAAAACCTGGAGCTTTCTGTAACACCAAAGCTCTTTTTCAAGGTCGGTTTGCTCTGTAAAAATTGGAAGTTCAGTAAAATATGTGTCTGCACTGTTCTGTTACGATTCAGAGAGCCGGGTATAGTCTTGAGAGTGTTGATAGGTGGAGTTGTAAAGTACCTTTCGCAGATTTTTAACTGTTCGTTTCCTTGTCTGCTGTCTATTTATGAGATTTTGATCAGCTGCATTTTTTCTGCAAGATGTTGTCAATTGCCTTGTAGTTGTGTAGTACCAGTCTTGGTGTTTCTTTTATTGGCCGTTTCAGATACTGTAAGAGTAGTCAAATAAAGCGAGTCCTCGAGCTAGCTCTAATGTTTCTCAACAGCTATTTCTTCGACGTTATCGAGAGGGAACTACAAGTTACTCGCGCTTGTACTTTGAATCGAGAGGCGTATGCATCACCGCACAATTTTTGCACATTTATACGTTTGCGAGTTTTGCTGGAGATCTGATATTGTGGCCGAATTCGAAGATTCATCTTAGCCAGTATTATTTGGTGTTCGATCCAGCATTCTCCTCTTCTCATTACCCTTGTTAGTGAAGTGTCGGCCTTATATGATGCCACTGTTTGGATCGTGGGTGCTACCATGTTGTTTTGTATTTATTGGCTTATCTGGAGAGTGTTAGTTGTGACTAGTTCGTATACCGTGTATAATTCTAGCGAGACTATGTGGTAGAGTCTGCACCCACTCGTTCGTAGAAATCTCCAACGAACACAACTTTTCTGTCTTCTTGTCCTCTGTTTAGCACGTTTCGAAGTTGGAAATACGAGTCATATTTTGTAATGCTTTCCGATGATAAATGTGACAAATCAACCCTTCGTTAAGGGACATTAACCGTTCGTTTACGTTGTCTGCAATTTCAGTTAATCTGGGCATTATGGTATTCGCAATGTAAAGCCAACTTCAAACATTCAAAGTTTTTTTTTCAAAACAGCCTTTACAAAAGAAGGTATATCCAGAAGCGTGTTCGGTTAGTTGTCCTTCCTGAAAACCTGGTGTCATTGAGTGCTTCTATACCAATTTGCCGTATTTGCTGAGCTCGTGAGAGGCTGTTCTACGTTCTGGTCCTGAGTAAGGAGATTATCAAGTAACGTTCTGACATTGTAAGTCTTGAACTTGACTACTAGGCTAGACATCATCCACAACAGCGGAGGGCTATATCGAGGACTGTGTTACTAATAAACTCGATATAGCCAAAACGATCCAAGGAGTAATGGATAAAGAGAAGCCGTCGACCTCATCTTCTGGAATTGACATCTAAATGACAAGGAATACTCACATCAGCTTCCACTTCATCTTCGAGTTATTCAGTTAGTTAATTGAACATAGAAAACGGTAACAATAGCACAAGATTGTCTTTTAAAATAAATGTTAATACTAATTTGAACAAATAACTTAGTACCTAGTTGTTAATTAAATTTATAAACATTCTAACCCTCTTTATTGATTGTTTCTAGTAATAGGTAAGTGGTGATCTTTCAGTGACTTCCAAATTACTCTCTCACTCTGTGACTAATAAGGAACATGACACATTTCAAATCACCATAGTAATACTCTAATTACACAACGATGTTGGATGAAATATGTTATTGCCGTGTTCACATTGGCACTCTAGCGATGAAGAGCCACTCGGCCAGTATGCAAATATTGACGATAAAAAAACCAAAGGTTCCAAAACTACTCCCTTCAAATGTAAAATTGTCAAAACATCCTTTAACACAATCGTGAAATGCATAGAAACGTCAATCTCAGACTTGCTAAACAAAATACTGAATCAAACATACGTATTCAGCAGAAGGCAACAACTTGCTAAATATAACACTGAATGAGAGCATCAGAAGAGTATATTTTGGTCCGATGTCCCAACACTTGACAAAAGAATATTGGTTTGAACAGAATTTTGGGAAATTTTCATTTCAATGATAAGACTGATATTGTCAGAAATGATAGCCTACACAACCGTATACCTTTGATCCTATACCTAAATAAAGCTCTCAAATTTTACTAAAGACTACAAGCAAATTTGTCCATAGACGAAAGTGATATCGTATTGCGAAAATCACTATGCCAAACAATTCATGAAGGGAAGCCCTATAATATTGTATTTTTAAAATTGGGATCGTTGTGCAAGTCATGGAATATGATTTCTGATATTATAAAGTATACACCGAAAAAGCGAAAGATAATGACAAATAGGAAAAAACTTTGCGGTATTAGGGTGGGGGATGTCGCTATGTATATTTGTTCAGTGATCTACTGTGTCATATAGCTTACTGCAGATATTGTGCAACATGTATCAAAAAATTTACAAGGACAGCAAATGTCATTTTTAGAAAGAAAAGTTGTATATAAAACCAAGCAGTTATTATGATTTTCAGACAAAAGACAATACGCTTTTAATCTGTATAACCAACTGCGATGTTATTGATGAACATACCTGCACTGAATATACTCAAAAAGAAATTACAGTCACTCAGTTCAAGCTTTTTTACAGTTACAACAAAGAAATGGAAAGAAACGACATGCTGGATCAGCAATGCTGCTGCTTATCGTGCAGAATGCATGAAAGAAAATGGTTGTAGTCTGTCTTGTCTTACTTATTAGATGTTTCCTTTACAAATTCATAACTTCTGATGAAAAAGGACTTGCAAATGATGACCATGTGCTTGAGTTTTGAAAAGATGAACATAGATTTCTTCCAAATCTCTAGAAAGCTTTCTGTTCGAGATACAATTGTTCAACCGCCGCGTAAAAACATCCAGTTTGATGGGGGAACGTATCTAATAGGGTACAACACAACGAATAAATAATGCAATATATTGTAACGGTATTATGCTAACAAATGTAGCAAATTTGGCAAATTTTATGGTAACTGACGAATTAATTGAGTAACGTCAAAACTCGATAATGAAGTCGCTGTAGTACAAATGTGTTTCGAAACTTTGCAGAGGGTTAATGCAGCGTTTGCATTCATATTGAAGTGCCAACAATCGATAACGCAGCTAAAGAGGTTATAAAGCAGTGCAAAAAGGCACAGATCATGCTAAGAACATATAAAAAGGAACCTGAGAATTACTGAAGATTACAATAATGTGCTAGTGGCTTGTTAATCAGTGTTTATCAACAAAAAGTCAATTCAAGTGAATAATGTGACCAATTTTGGGATTATAGTTTCCTAAATGACATTTACAAAAAAAAACAATTGGAGAAGCCAAGCCGAAAGCTGTGTGTTGGTTGGTTTCCCGATTTTGATATTATTTTGTTGATAAAAATAAATATTTTGTGCCCAGTTGTGCGTTTTATTGTATGACTGTGCGTGGGTGCCAGCTGTGGTTAAATGGGCAGTGTTCTGAAGTTCCAGAATAAATTGGACCTAGAGCGTAGTCTGTGTGAGTTTGCCTTCGGATCTGAGGTTCTACAAGATTTGGAGCTGCGGGAATCGGAAAACAAGGTGCAGCACCTATAGGAGGCCTTATTCGGGGTCCAAAGTCATGAAACAGCAGCAGGAAGATTGCTAGAAAGCAAATATGAGCTTGGCGTCCTTTGCAGAGGTCGGAAATGATATCGGCTTTCCTTGAAAAAAACAAATGAGAGTTCGAGTTTTTTTGCACTTGTAAAAGAACTTCCAGGTTAGCCAAATTACTTGACTAATATGAAAGCATATTGTTATAATTTATCTGAGATAAACTGATTGATTGTTGGTTAATTTGTTGTCAAATTACGCTGCAATTTCTGTGTGTTTCGAACAGCTTTGTTTGGGGTTAAATATTTTGTGGTTATCTGTCACTCGTCAGAATCGAGCATTTGCCATATAACGGTAAAATTTCAATAGTGTAAAAATCCAACCCTACAGATAGAGTTTCAATAGCTAGTCGAAGCAAACGTTTTTAATAAGTTGCAATTAGATAAAATATAAGAAGAGCAACATATCTTTATTAAAGTAATAATAATTATATTTTAATTTGCCAGAGAGAGAGAGAGAGAGAGAGAGAGAGAGAACATTTTAAGATAAAATTGAAACTGCTATGTGTTGGGGCTTTAATTTTATTTACTTAAATTAAACAATATTATAGAATAAAGTAAATAAAGAAAGGCTTCGTCACAATATGTACCAAAAGGTTATCATGCGCAATAGCGAATAATTTAGTAGGTAGCCTGTATTTCACAAATAAAGAAGAAACACTTATACTTTTTTCCTTACTTATTCAACACAAAATTAACACCCTTCTTCTATATTGGACAAAAAAAATCGTCGGCTTCATACAGTATTTCGTTAAGCGTAAAATAACAAGTGAAAGAATTTGTGTGGCTACTACAGACAGCATTTTTACTTCCTTTTACAATAAAGGAAGTATTGGATTCGAAATTGAGTTTTTAACAGATCGTCACGTTTTAGAGTCCTCTGAACACAAAAAAACATTATTTTTATTGGTCTGTGTGTGTGTGTGTCTGTCTGTGTGTCTATCTGAGTGCTGTGAACAGAATATCTCAAAAACGAAAAGAGGTATGGCGTTCAAACTTCATATATATGTGTACTATGTAGATGCGACAGCAAGCTTTTGAAGAAAATCGCATGATTTTTTCAAAAACGGCTCTAACGATTTTTTTCAAACTTCACATTTTTATTACATTTTTAATGTGCATTGATGTGAGATAGGTGATTTTCCAGTTGAATACTTCTAAAATTGATTTATTTGGTTTTTTTTTCTATTTTTTTATTAACTCCTATTTTAAATAAAACACCCGGTATATTATTACATTTTTAAATTGAGCTTAAAATTCTAGAGAAAATTTGTCTCTTGAACTAACGCTCTATTTTGTACCGTTTTTGTAGAATTGGTAATTTTTAAAATTTTTGACAAATGCTTAAAAATTTTAAATCAAATTTTTGGTTAATTATAAGATCACTGTAAAAGGAAGTTGTGTGCGTGTATCACACCAGATTTTTATTATTGCAATGTAAACCTATCAAAGAAAGGGAATGAACAATCTAGAGGAATGAAATTGAAACTAAGCTCTAATAGGGAATTGAAAGCTGAAACTTGTACTTTTAATCTTTATGACTTTTAGATTTTGTAGCAATCAACTACTGACTTTTGCAAAATTTCACTTAAATATTTATTTTCATAAATTTTCTAACACAACTATTTCGCATTTTATTCTTCTGTTTTGATTAATAAAACCCGCTCATATAGAATTCTTCTAGTTTATATAAAAATATAATGTATAATGCGATCAAGATTTCAATTGCAATTCCTATATAATTTCAGGCAGCTTATCAGAATTTAAAATCTGCCCTAAGTAGTACAAAATCTATTTTTATTTGTTTACTTTAGTATCTACTGATGGCAGCAATTATAAATTATAAATGTCGTAGCTTTCCTTTACGCGTAATTTTTGTATTTTGAGAAGCCAATTTACAGTAATCCTTCCGGGAATTTTCTTTAACAGCAATTCGAATAAAAATCCACATGTTTGCCTGAAGCAGTTGCTTTGAAGTGGAAAATAAATTTTCACAATATACCTTAAGTGAAAGCTTTTAAAAAGTCTGTTTTACTACCCTTGTTTATAATAATATGGAGTCTATGCAAGAAATTATAGCTACAATAGGTTATTGCTTCCTGTTGATGGATCCAGTGATTTTTATTATGTTTAGAAAATGAAAATACCTCTATGTTGAAACTAATTTAATTTAAAATTTGATATAATGCGTTTTGTCGACACACATTTAGTAGCAATTCCAGACAACTGCTTTACTGTTTCTTTCCACTACGTTCTATCTAATTACAACGGCACGCTTTGGTCAATCAATATACTGTTAGATATGTAATTTAGCGTAGATACATTTTTTAACATGTCGACACAAATGAGATAAAAATATAAGTATATATTTACTATTCCAACGTTGTTCTCAGAAAATAAAAATCTGTAAAGAGGTTTACATGTAACTTCGTTTGCAAAAGAGCACAACATAGGGGTAAACATAGCTTAGCGTTCCTAATAATACTGAAACAATAAAAGGTAACACTTGGTAATGCAAATTATATCAATTTCAGCGTCTGGGAGCACCCCAAGCGTACCCAATTGCTAGCCTTTTATTTTCGCTTGCTGCTGCGTTATTAAGGACGGTATATATTTCCGTCCCTTTTACAATTTTCACCCTGTATTAGTTGGGCTCCATTTTTGTCAAGGGTAGAGTCTGATTTATGTGCAAATTATTACTTTTTCTATTTCTCACTTAAAGCAAAAATAAGCAGCAACTTACAATTTCTGCGTTCACTCAGTTACGCTGCGCTTAGCCTATCAAATGCAAACATAATGGCTTGTCAAACAAAGTGCCATTTTCAATCATAATAAAAAAATATACTATTTTCTCCACCAAATACTTTTGAGCTATACCACCAACGGGTGGACAGACAGCCAGAATGGAGAAAACATATTTTTGGTCATATTTGAACCCTGAAACGTGAAAATCTGAAGAAATCTCGGAAGGTGGTTCTTCACGATTACAATATTTCGTTCGTCTTTTATACTTCGTCTTATTTTTAGCTATTAGTCATCCATCTTTGGACAAAGACCTCTCCCAGTTCTCGCCGTTGTTCTTTATTCTGTGCCAGACGTTTTCAATATAGTCCAGCAGCTCTCTTAAAATCGTCGCTCCATCTCATTTGGGACGTCCTCTGGTCCTTTGTCTAAAGTATGGTCTCCATTGTTGGGTTGTCATGGTCCATCCATTGTCGATTTGCCTAGTTGTGTGGCATGCAAAGCTCCATTTAAGTTTTGCCACTTTTGCTGTTACATCCTCAACTTTGGTTCGTGATTTTATCCAGCTGTTTTCCAACTTTACCCTGTCACCATATTTGACAGCCATATGTTAGGATTTGTAGAACACATTGGTTGCAAATCCGGTTTCTAAGTATTAGGGCATTCGTTGGTTTTTGAAGATCCATGACAATTTTCCAAATCCAGCCCAGGTTAACCGTGTTCGTCTGGAAATTTCAGCAGTCTGATTTTTCTTATTTAGTTTGATAATTTGACAAAGGTATACATATTCTTTTACTGTTTCCAGAATGTAGCCTTTAACATTTACATTTCTCAGATCTTCAATGTTTGTTATTATTTTGATTTTCTGCATATTCATTTTTTAGCCAATATTTCCGGATGAGGTAGTCAGTTGGTTAGACAAGGCCTGAATTCCCTCAAATGTGTCGGCGATTAATATGACATCATCGACAAATCTCAGATGATTTCGTTTTTTGTCATTTATTTTAATATCATATTCCGACCAATCTAGTGTTTTAAAGATATCATCCAATGTTAACGTAAACAATTTCGGAGATATTACGTGTCCGAGACGGACGAAGAAGTCTTAAACTTCTTTCCGGCAAGGAAAAGTTTGAGCTTCGGGAATAGGTGAAAGTAACTCGGAGCAAGATCTGGCGAGTAAGGTGGGTGGGGGATAACCTCGAAGCGAAGTTGATCCAATTTCTCACGAACAATGCGACTGGAATGGAAAGGAGCATTATCATGACAAAAGAGCACCTTTTTTCGAACCATTCCGGTCCTTTTTTCAGCAATTACTGCTTTTAGTTGGTCCAAAAGTGCAGCATAATATGCTCCGTTGATGGTTTGGCTTTTCGTGAGATAGTCGATGAGAAGTATCCCCTTCGAATCCCAAAAAATCGTAGCCATTACTTTCCCGGCCGATGAAAACGACTTTGCCTTCTTTGGTGGAGGACTGCCATGATGTTTCCACTATTGAGATTGGCGTTTTGATTCGGAAATGTAGTGATGAATCCAAGTTTCATCGACCGTAACAAAGCGGCGCAGAAAATCAACCTGATTTTTGTTAAACAGCTTCAAATTGTCGCTTGATGTTGGCACTCTTTCTCGTTTTTGATCAGCATTCAGCAAGCTCGGCACCCATCTTGCTGACAGCTTAGACATGGCCAATTCTACGTGCAAAATATGATGTATGCGCTCAGTTGATATGCCTACTATACTAGCTATCTCGTCAATGTTTATTCTTCGATCCTTTAAAATAATATCATGCACTTGATCGACTGTTTCAGGGGTAGTTAGTACCGTTTTCGATGGTCCTGGTCGGTCATCATCTTCAATGCTCAAATCACCACGTTTAAATAGTGCAACCCAGCGACAAATCGCTGCTTTCGAAGGGGCATATTCACCCAATGTTTGCTGCATATCGGCCAAAATTTCAGTCATGCTTAGCTTCTTAAAAAACAAATATTGAATCGCACCACGAATAGCGTTTTTATCCATTTTAGGATTTTCCATTTAAGCGTCGTCTTTAAACCGTTGCAATTTCTTAACTGAACGCAACAGATCAACCAAGCTTCACTTGTCAGCATAAAAAAGATGTCGGAACTCGAAAATGATGTTAATTTTTACCGCAGAGGGCACTAGTAGTCGAGTAGCACCTCCCGTCAAATCATCCTCGTACAGTGCGAGTGTAAAGTCTGGAACTTTCGAAATAGAGCTGTTATCAAATGTTTTTGAAAGAAATTCTCGAACACGTCAATTTTTATTTTAAAATACATATTTTACTGTAATTGTGACATGATGAATTTGGACAGAGCATGGCATTCTAAGACTAAATACGCTAAAAAAGTATGATACTGTATTTTGAAATTTTCAAGAAAATCGTACGGTTACACATCCCTTCAGTACTAAAATTTCAATTTGTTTCTTTTCACTTATAATTACCCGAGAGCTTTTTTTTGTCGAAGTAAACTTGACATTTTAATGAGAATTCCTTGCTTGACAATTTAACGAAAAAAACTGCCTCCGAAAAAATTACGAGTCCGAAGGACGAGTAATTTTTTCTGGCAGTTTTTTGAGTTGAATTGCCCAAAAGCAAGGAAACTCGAATTATAAATGTTAAGTTTACTTCGATAAAAAAAAGCTTGAGTGTAATTCGGTACGACAATTTAATGAATACATATTTGTTTTACATATTAGGTAATTTAGAAGTCACTAAATTAACAAACAAGGCAAACATTATTTTAGAATTAGACCCTTTTAAAAGTTAGGTTCCGTTTTGTCGCTGGAAAAGTTAGGGCTAACTTTTGCCGCTGTCATAGTGACAAAAAATCCGAGGCTTATGGGATTTTTAGTGTATGCATTGAATTGTCACTCAAATATCGCACCATTATTTATTTAATTAAGAGCACACAACAAAAACAGATACACTGTCATAATTTTAGAGCTAACTCATTGTTTCATGGCTATTTGATTTTTATTCGATTTTGGTTTTAATACTTTAAAATCGATTTTCTCGAAAATTTCAAAATACAGTAGCATACTTTTTTAGTGTATTTGGTCTTAGAATTACATGCTGTGTCCAAATTTATCATAAAAATTTAGGCCCGATAATATATCGATTTGGTTGTTACTTAGAAAGGTTACCTATACAAGTTTCGAAATTAAGGTGCGAATTTGGGTTCAGGGGTGAATTATAAAACATTTCATCTCTTCTGTGCTTATTGAATCAGACCGTGGTTTTCGGGAATATTTGTTTTTTAGATCTTTAAAAACAGGTATAGAGTTTTTTCGAAATTTCTTTCCTAATGAACTAAAAATAGAATAAAAGTAAGGAGTTAAAGAATAAGTTTTTTTGGAGAGAGTCTAATGTAGAATAAAATAGGAGGATTGTTGAAATTCCACCCTAAGCGTGCTATAATGTATAAATACAACATTTACTAAGATACATATATTTTTTTATTTTATTCTCGAAATACTAAAACTATAGTTTTATTAAACTATAAAGGGGGAACGACAGTTACAGGGGATACGTGATGCATAGAAGAGTTATGGAAAACTTTTTTCGGAAGAATAATGTTTCCCTTTTATCTACAATATTGTTCTGTAGCGCTTGTTAGATTAGGCATCTATCGTATTAAGTGAGGGGGGAGGAGGGCCCTCTAGAATTCCTTTAAGATTTAGAAGAAAAAACAAACTTTTGTAGTCCGTACGAAAAACGGGTGTTTTGCTAGTTTTACATAATTGAATAAAACCTGGACCACGAAAATAATTTTGTTTTGCAATAAAATATAGGTAATTACCTAATAGAGATCATAATAAAAATGAAAATTCTAAAATTCCAACCGTACCTATTTGACGAAATACATCTAATCATGGAATGTTCATTCGTAATGTAACAAGGGCGAGACATACCGATAATTTTCTACACGCAAAGAGTCAAGTGCAGGTTGCAATGAAAATTCCAGTGTTTTGATCGGTTGAAATTTTATGAGGGAAATATTCAACAGTAATATCCCAAGTGCATTAAAATGGCCGATTATTTTTGCCATTTCTGTCAGAATGTTTTGCTAAGCACTATGTTAAGTACATTTTCCGCTCAACAAGAATCCCGAGTGCGCAGCACGAGGGATTTTGGGCGGAAAATTTACGAGATATATTTCTTCAGAGCAGAACATTCTGACACAAAACCGTAAAAATTTATTCAGGCTAGTTTACATGCACGCGGGATGTTCGGCGTGATTATTTCCTGAATAAATAGATCAAATTCAGTTGGTGAAGCACCTTTAATAATCATGTTAAAAGTATGCACAAGCGATTAAATTTTGACACATAGATATTGAACCGCGGTTAAATTTTGTCATTACTAAACTGACAGAAACCATAGTGATTACGCATTATTGTGGATATGAAGGAAATAATCAAAGGAATTCTGAAGCATTTCAAAATACTAAGACATTGTAGCATTGCACAGGAATTTGAAAACATCAATTACTATTACAAATGAGAAATTGTGAGTACCGTAATTAGTCCTTACTGCCCTTTACTTATTAAAATGCTGTGGTCATCAATGTTTGTGGGAATTAGCGCATTCGGGATATGTATAAATACTAAATTATTATCACATTTTTTAGTAGGGAATTGCCCATATACTTTTAGCAGGAATAGTTTATTAACTTTTTTATTGAACATGTTCGTGGTTTTGCTAATAGTTTGATCAAGTTGATATCTAAAATTAATTATCGCTTTATCCTGTTCGCATTGAAATTGAAATTCTATAAGCTTTGAAGCAATAACAATTTAAACAATAGCTTGTGTATACCTAGTAACTGAAGTTTAACTTATTAATGTGGAATGTGGAATTTAGTTATAAATAGCAAATAAATCGCAATAGAAAAATACAGCTACATAATTATGTATAATTGCAATATTCATGAAATGATAACGTCCAAATTAAGAAAAACGACCAACATGTGTAATTTGTTGTATATTCAGTTAGGGGTACAATAATATTTTGATTCGAAATATGTAAGTTTTGATTGTTGTATATAAATGAGTCTATTTAATCATGATAATAATAATAGTTCGTATAAAAATTCAAATTTGTAGAAGAAAAAATTCATGAAATGGTAATTCTATTTCCCTAAAAGTTGTACAATGGTAATTTACGATACATGTGCGTAAAGCTTGTCTTTAGTCACGAATGAGACAGAATTAAAACGCGAGTAAGCGAGCATTTTAAGCTCCACGAGTGACTAAAGATGCTTTACTCATGTGTATCGTACAATATTTCGTCAACGATAGAATGTAGAAAACAAGATAAATATTAAAAAAATATTTAAATTTAAATTAAGATAAGTAGCAACTGGTCGTAATTTTCCATGGTTAAAAATTTTAAAACCGTTGCTACTGACGACGTGCCTAATGAAATCTTTAAGCACGTTGCTACTGACGACGTAAACTAATGAAAGCATGTTATTAAAAAGTTGTTTTAGAAACTTAAAACTGCTAACTAGAAGTCAATTTTACACACTGTCGTAGATAATAGTAATTTACGATACAAGTGCGTAATCACGAGTGGAACAGAGTTAAAACGCAAGTGAGCGAGCGTTTTAAGCCCCGCGAGTGACTAAAGATACTTTACGCATGTATATCGTACAATATTGTATCTACGATAGAATCTAGAAAACACGATAAATATAAAAAAAATGTTTAAATATAAATTAGGATTACCAGCCACCGGTCGTAATTTTGGTGTTTTAAAAATTTTAAAACCGTTGCTACTGACGACGTGCCTAATGAAATCTTTTAAACACGTTACTACTGACGACGTAAACTAATGAAAACATGTTATTAAACAGTCGTTTTACAAACTTAAAACTGCCAACTAAAAGGCAATTTTACACACTGTCGTAGATAATAGCTATTTATGCAACAAGTGCTAAAAGTCGACTTTTAGCACGCGTTGCATACAATATTTTATCTACGACCTTAATTTTACTATTATTAATCCATAAATATCGATTTAATAAAGGTTTGCATCTGCGACACTTTTAATTTATGTCATAATAAACAGTAGACCACGCCGCGCGGGCGATTGTTTGCCACCCCAGTACTGTCAAGGTGAGTTACGAAATGTAATTATTGATACTCCACATCTGACTGTATTCATTACATAATGTTTTAATTATTTGAAAAACACTTTACCTGTAACGCAAGAAGCAACTAGAATAACTTTAAAACTTCACTTCCAGTTCGAAATTGTAGTTTTATAACCTCACATCACTTTTAGCCCATGTGCTAAAAGTAAACAGCTGATTTCTTTAACCACGGTAAACTATAAAACGTCACTTTTAGTGAAACAAGCTAGTGCTAAAAGGCCTACTTTTAGTAGTAGTCGTAGATAATAGCTAGAACAAGTGCTAAGAGTTGACGTTTATGCACGAGACATGAAAATTATGAAACGAAGCCCAAGGCTGAGTTACATAACATGTCATAAACGACATAGCCATACTAGATGAAAATAATAATATCATACAACTATTTTAGTTGAAATTTGCAAGCCACTATTTAAATATCTGAACAACTAGTATGCGGGCAATAAGAAAAAAATATGTTCGCGTTTTCGCGTTTAAATATAAAAACAAATTCATTCGGGAATTTAGTTGTGAAAATCGTACGACACTCATTAATGACCAATAGAAAAATTAGTTCACGAGCAGTAACTAAGACAACAACAAAATTTCTTGGAAATTTTTTGTAGATAGACATTACTTCTTTTTAGGGTTTGTATCGTTACGATTTTCTTACCGAAAGTGCATTCGAGCATTAATTCATATCCGGAAATTATTTTTCGTGCAATCCAACAACGTCCTAATTTGCCCTCGCGTCCCGCTCTGGCAAATTAATACGACGTTGTTGGAACGCACTCAAAAAAATTTCCGGAAAGAATTAATGCTCTTATGAGATTATATGTGAAAATATTTAGTCGACTTCTGCATACTAAACAAGATGCTACTCTATAATCTTTTTGTTTTCGAGTAAACCTCGCTAACTACTCGGTTATTAATAATGTTGTCTCAAGTAGGTATTTGTGAAACAAGTGGTATATTACAGGGGCCTCTTAATGTTACCAAGTTGGTTACAAAGTACATGTTGTTACTAAATACCAGCTTTAAACGGCAGGTACGTTTATTGACGTGCGACGAACAACCTCCCTCCGCTTGGTAAAATGGAATAAACAATTAGGTCGCCTATTTTAACTGGACAAGGTAAAAATACTCTTTGTTCAGTGCTTTTTGAAATTGCAAGATCTACTACCAAACATCCAATGCTTGTTTCAGGAAAATTTTCCACCTTCTCTAGGATTTTCTCATCTATTTGAGGAATACAAACCTTACGCGGGCATCCTGTTTGGCAGAGACTATTTCAATACTCCGCCGATTTAGAAACCGTGTGCAGGACACTCCTTTAGACTTTCTAAAAGACTTCCATTACAATAACCTACAACTGCCAACGTAGCAGTTTTGTGCTCTATAAGCATATCTTACAGCCAACAGCAATAATACCGTGAAGAAGCAAATGAAAATTCAGAAAAATAGCACTACACAAGTAACCAACAAACAAATACTACGAACAATTGCTTGTAAAGTTAAAGAGGGACTTTATCATCGTTGTGATTAATTCTCATCAAAGGCAAACTACTTGGAGTTATCATTATGGACATTCAGTCAGGCGTGAGTAGGGGCAGACATTTCGTTTTATTTCTTTTTTGTGCCCAGACGGTCACGGACATCGAACAAGAGGCATAAAATGTCGACAACATGTGCTCACATCGTCGCTTAAGTACTTTAAATAAAGGAGTTACTTCGAAATTTGGAAACAAGTCTACATCAGAGATCTGAAAAGCAAAAAAGTTAGTAATATCTTTTTATTTTACGAAAACGTAGTTGCAAGGCATTGCAAAGTAGTTGTGTAATTTGTAAATTTAAATCTTTTCTCTAGGGGACTATTTTTAAAGAGCAAAATTTAAATGTATTGAATACCATACAACTGCAAACCGAAATACTTTACACAAAATGCTTTCTTAAAACGTGATCTGTGGATTAAAGCCCGCCAGTGAGTAACGAAGTTAACAATTAATTTAAAGAATGGCATCTTATCAGTTATGTGGGACACGTTCTGTACACAAACCACATCAGATTATGTTTGCCAATCTTCCCTCCGTCTTAAATAATTTCAAATTTCAATTAAGCTGCGAGTATTGATTTTGTAGGGTGAAATGTTCAGGAAAAAGAAATTACAATTGTAGGAGAACTTACGGAGTTATACTGAAGTAATAGATGATTAGTAATTGGGAAATAAGAATTTTCTAACGATAAATAATAACAAGTTATTAATATATTACACAGTTCTACTATTAGAATTTTGAGAGAATTCAAGATATTCGAAAATTCAGTTGTGAACGGGAACTACACATTGAATTAATAATGAAGGCACCTACACACAATTCACTACGCAACACTGAAAAATTATTAGGAAAAAATTGTGTATTTTAAATTTTTTCTTGCAGCTAACATATAGCTGTTATTAATATGTTATAATTTGAATGTTGACATACAAATTTAACCTATTATGACGTGTCTGGATAAACTATGCTGTGTGCTGATTAGAATAGCGGAACCGCTAATTTAATTAATTTAATGGGAGAGATTTATACGTATTTCATAAAATTGTCCAAATGCTATACGCAATAAATATAAACTATTACTTACTTTATTCAACTACAACGTAGTATTATAATAAATTGCTCAACGGCTTACTTATCTACTAAAATGGTAAACACTTTGTTAATTATCAAACGCATTAATGTTTTTTAAGATCATAAAAAAATAATCTTAAACAGTAAAATATAATATATTCGACATAATTTATTCTATATTCATGACTTAAGAAATTTTGTATTTACTACTTTTGCTTTTGAATATTTTCAATATTACTCAAAAATAAGTTATAATTAGTAAATTAGTAATTGGAAAACAACTGTTTTATTTTTTTTACGTAAATTATTTATTAAAGAACACACCTTCGAAACCATTGGAACCTTCAGAGGCGTTCCCCAGAAAAAAAATATTATCACGAATAAATTAGTCGCTGAGCAATCATATTTTAGTTAAGAATGGGATATTCTGAAATGTTATTCACAAAAATGTCGTAACCTGTGAAAATGTCGCCTTTGGAATGTTGCTTGCCAAAATTTCTCTTTTTAATAGTTTTCTTCGAGATATGTCGTTAACAATATTCGATCAAAATGACGATAACGTTTCGTTTCTTTAGAACGCTACTTTTAAAGTACAAATTGACTGTGAAACAGTTCTAAAATATTGTTTTCAACAATAGTACAATAAAGTGCAGTTTTATACATCGTTTCGGGTGCAAATTTCCACTTTAATGCACTCGGCGCAATAAAATTATTATAGCACTTCGCCAGCAATTTATTAAACAGTTTTGTATTTATTATCATTGTTGTACTAGTGTAGAAAAAATGTTGCGTAGTTACAACACGTGCAAAAATGTTATGGCACTTAACGTGTTGTCCAACTCGGCCTTTCGGCTCGTTGGACAATTTTCAAGTCGCGTGCAATAATCACTCACTTTTTGCACTTGTATAAATAACTATTAAGCTATTGCACGGAGCATTGCATGTATGGACCATCTCACACAAATCAATGCTTGCATATGAGAGCTTTCAGTTTAGAAGTTCTTAGCCTTGTTTGTCTGGTCCTATTCTTTGCATAATAATAAGATAGCTTACTTTTACCAGTGCACTCGACGTAAATGTATTAAAAAAGTACCCTGACTCTAATCGCTAAGGCATAGGCATAATATTATTATAATCTCATCTATTTAACTCGTTAAACGCTATTAAATAACTTATAAACTGATTATATTCAGATGCAATCGTCGATTTGCATGAGACTAACTATGCTATAGTCAGTTGGTAAAAGAAAATTATTACATTCCTGTCACGAACCATTCTAGAAATTCTGAATCTGAGGAATTTACACTTTAAAGGTTTTGGAAAACTGGATTGAGTGAGCTATGCAAATACAATTAGATTTATTAACTTTTTGCCGATTATCACTGATTCAGAAATCATTGCTTGATTAACTATTTCATAAAGAGTATTATTTTTGCAGCCGACAAGCCGGAAAATAATTGTTTAATTTTAAAGTTGCTGATTAGTTGCGATAGAAAGTATAGTGAACCACTTAAAAATGCTAAGACTATCATTAGATAGCATTTAAAATTAAGCTCAAAATATATATGTTAAAGTTGCCCGCCGTTTTGTCGATATTCCTTATGAGATAGGAGCTCGGTTCTTCAGACATTATTCTTTTACTTTTTAATCTTTTATTGAAATCTGACCGAAACAGACAAACATACAGCGAACAAACACAATTAACGAATTCAGATACGACTTTGTTTCACAGAGTTCGTGAGTATTGCCCTTCTGATTACTGAAACGGAAGCTCAACTTCAATGTGTGTACACTAATGTGAAATTATTTTAACAATTAGTAAAAATGAGCGTTTTTCTATACCCAGTTCTTATCGAATAAAGCCATATTCATAACTTTTTTTTGAGACAAATCTAAAGCTTTTGTGTCAATTTCTGATGACAAATTGTCTTAACACATTAAAGCCCGGTGTTACCGTATTATCACATAACGGGCGTCCTTTACTAATCAGCTGATAAAGTAAATAATTGAATTTCGTTCATTCGGGCAGCAATTTAAAAGAAAACTCACTTATCTACGACTAACTGACCCGGCAAACGTTGTTCTGCCCAAAAATAATTTGTCCCTGAAACCCTGTTTCACTGCTATAGGATTTTAATTTTATGTCATGTCCATCGTCTTGGACTTAAAAAAATGCCATTTTCGCAATCAACATCCCAAAAAAACCTCAATAACAACACCCATATCGATTTTTGGGCTTATTTCCCCCTTTTCACCCCCTAAGGGGTTGATTTTCGGAAAATCACGAAATACGTGTTTGCTTATTTGTTTTTAGGAGTACTCCCACGAAGTTTCAAGTTGAAATGTCTATCTAATATGATTTTCCCATACAAAATTGGAACCCCCATTTTACCCCTTCCTTATTCCTTGTTTACATGATAAAGGGAACCTCTGTGCAAAATTTCAGCTTTCTAGATTCAAGGGTTTGGGCTGGGCGTTGATGAGTCAGCGAGTGAGTCAGGACTTTTCTTTATACAGGGTGTCCCAAAAAGAATAAGACACCGATTAGTCATAGATTCCTTACGTCATAATAAATCGATTAAACTTAATATACCTTAGTATAAAGTTCTTTCAGTAAGAAGTTATAGGGCCTTGAAGATCAATTTTTCATTTTTTTATTTTTTTGTTAATTTTTACAAATGTAGAGATATCGATTTGAATTTTGGTATACATGCTTACTATTATATACTGCACTAATACGAAAAATTTCATAAACTAGACTTGACTGTAAGGGGCACTTTACCTACCTTTCAAAACTTTTTTAGCTCTAACTTCGTTATCTGTAACTTTTAGATTATTATCTGAAAGAGAATTAAAAAATACAAAAGTAATGTTCTTTTTGTTCTTAATCCTAAAAGCAACCGTTTACCTTAAAATTTCAGAAAAAGTTACAGATAACGAAATTAGAGCTAGAACAAGTTCTGAAAGATGGGTAAACTGCTTCTTACAGTCAAGTCTAAATTATGAAAAATTTTTAATTAGTGCAGTACATATAAGCCGTTCACGACCTTTTTGGGACAGAGTTGGCTATGATTTTTTTCTTTTCATGTTGGACTAACTGATTCGGTGATGTAGCTGATGGAACTTTTTTTCTGTCAGTGTCTGTTCGACATTTTCTTGCCACCACATTGCCAGACTTATTATTTTAATATTCGTAAGAAAATAAATGATTTATTAAATGTGAAAAAATTATTTTAATTTCCGTCAAAGGAAAAGTCAAAATGCCCAAAATAATTTTGTTAGAACTAAAAATTTCCATTAAACGATCCTACTTCCAATTTAAAAAGGACAGACCAAATTTAAAAGAACGCGAGTGGATGTGGAGACTAGAGAATATCCGACAACAATGTACCGATTCAGAAAATATAACCTTAAACTGAAAACAACCTAACCTAATACAAAAAGTGTCAATTTCCATGAGGGAGTTTAGTTGCAACAGAGGTGCTGCCAACAAAATTACTAGATGATCATAGCCTCACCTGACCCAAAAAGATCGTGAACGACTTATAATAGTAAGCACGTATACCAAAATTCACATTGATATCTCTACATTTGTGGATCTTAACAAAAAATAAAAATAAAAAATTGAACTTCTAGGCCCTATAACTTCTTACTGATGGGATTTTGTACTAAGGTATATTAGGTTTAATCGATTTACTATAGCGTAAGGAATCTATGACTAATCGGTGTTCCATTCTTTTTGGGACACCCTGTATATATAAGACAATATTTTGGAAAGCTTTATTCCTTTTTCAAGACACACTACAAAAAGTTTGAAGTTGTAGGAATTAGACAAAAAAGTGTGATTACTTACTAAAATGATGTTAGTACGCCATAATTGGCAACAGAGAACATAAACAGGCATATCTTGTTTGGTACATCAGCTTAATTATTATAGTGGAGGTGCTACATGGCTCATTTAATTAAAAAACTGCAAATTGTGATAAGAAGATTTCCTTTGGTAGAAATGTAGTTTATGACCATACAATTTATTCAAGAAGGGGAGGCATCTCGAAAAGTCGTTAGAATTCAAGATGGCGGCGGAAATTCAAAATGGCGTCATACTATGGAATTATTTGCAATTGTCTTACTATCCATCGCACAATATAGTGTTTGATGTCAATTTATATGTTTTTTAGGCCAGCAATTTCATTTGTAATATCAGAAATATGAAAAAATTAATATAGGAGACTTTTTGTAAAGTCGCAAAGTCATATTTATAGAGTAAAATTAAAGAAGAATGAATACCAAAGATCTGTTTTTATTAATGCCTACTAATACAAGATTTTACAAAAATTTACTCTTACATTTAAAATTAACGTCTTTGAAGACCGATGAGGCTTTAAAATGTTGGCAAGAACTGCACCATCATAAATTACAGCATCACAGGTTCCTGGAAAGACAATGTCACTTTTTTCAACAATTTCCTCTAAAATATGTGGTAGACCACTTTTATGACTGGGTCGAAATTCTCCATTACTGGGCGGAAATCGCTGATTTTCGAATTTGAAAAAGTCCTGCATATCTAGCTGACAATTATGTGTAACTATTAGCAACCTGGAAAACAGCTGGATGTCTGTTTTTAAAATCTTCAAAGTTTTATTTTTCTTGCTTATGCTTTTGTTGGAGAACTGAAGAGGGGGATTTTGTTCTTTTTCAAAGGCTGAAATAGTGTTGAGGAACTTTTTACAAGGCGTTCCTCAATGAATCTGTGGAACTGTGTAATACCAGTTGATTCAGCTAAATAAACAAATGCACTGTTATCCTTATCAACAATAACTCTGCTGTCCGAATTTTACACTCAAACTCTTGTATCAAGTGACAAATTTCCAGTCCAGCTACCATCCAACGTGTTAGTGCCGATGGATCCTGTGTTAACCCTACTGCAACTCCATCTCCATTCATTAGAGCATTGTTTTAATCGTGCGCTTGATCTATGCTGATAGCTGAGAAGAGTTTGTTCGATTTTCTTATAACCAACTGCCTTTTGTACACAGGAAGGACATCTGTGTGCCCGCATGAACTGATACTTAGCCTATTTTTAACATGAAAAATGAACTTGTTGGCCTAAAAAACATATAAATTGACACCAAACACACTTTTGTGCGATGGTTAGTAAGAAAATTGCAAACAATTCCATTGTATGACGCCATTTTGAATTTCAGCCGCCATTTTAAATTCTAACTACTTTTCCAGCTGCCTCCCCTTCTTACATGAATTGTATAGTCATAAATTACATGTCTGTCAAAGGGAATCTTCTTATCACAATCTGCAGTTTTTTTATACCTAGCACCTCCACTATTAAAAAACAATACCTAATTGATTCGTCAAATACAAACAGATTAAAATATCTAAATTTCTATGTATAATGACTAGAAATACTCCAATAATAAGACCATCTGACATTGCAATTTTAGGACTGTAACTAAATACCAGACTGTGACAAGCGGAAATTTTGAATAGTCAGTCTACAGGAGAACTACAAAGAAAAGTCATACAACCAGTAATATAATACACAATACAGAGAGCTGTCTGAATTGTAATGTTAGTATATGTTCACAGTTAATAAGGTACGTATAGATTTTACTTAAATTTTCAACTTCTGTTCTGAAATTCACACAGTTATGGTTCCTAATATGAGACATTTCTATGAAAATACGTTTGTTATAATTATCTTCATTGTCCAAAATGCTAGGGTTCTTAAAGTCAATATTCTGCTTAGTTGAGTGAACATGAAATGCAGGAACACTGCACTTCTCTTTCACTTTTACTTTTGCTTCACTTTTGTGTTGATTAATTCGATTTTTCAGTTTTTCGGGCGTTTAGCTCACGTAACACTTATACTGTCAAAACCGTCAAGTTTATATATAATATTCCACTTCTGCATTGTTCCGGAATCTTATCCTTAGTTGTGAGCACAGATTTTTATTTGTGAGAACACTACTCTTTGCATTGCCTTTATCTACATCTTTCAGAACGTTTATCAATTCGTTGGTTAAATTGTTAATATATGGAAGAGATTTATATTTTTCAATTTGACTGCACCTCTGGTTCAGAGGCGCCACGTCATTATTATTAATATTGTGATTATATAGAATGTTTTCTAAAAGATCTGAGTGGTACAAATTCCTTTTCATGTTTTGGTATACTTTGTTTATATTCTTTTGAACCCATGAATGTTGAAATAAATTTGATTTTAATTTTCATACAATGGTAGGAAAAATAATTAGTGTATTTGTTCGAGTTCGTACTTTTTATATCAATCCGACTTGATGGTGTTGTCGGGGGCTCTTATGACCTTTGCGTCAAGAAACGGGACAGAATTATCTTATTCCGTTTCTATAGCAAATTCTCCGTCGCACCATCTGATGGAATGGCTAAAATAAGGCCATCGAGATACTTAATGAAAGGTATTTGAAAAAGCAATCTACGGATACAATAATCTAACAAAGAATCCATAACCAACGGAGCAAGAATTGGATTTAATTACCTCTCATCGAACAACAAAAATTTATTAAACATGAAAACTTGAACTAAAGATGAAATTTATAATTTTAACAAACTCTACTAAGGGTAAGCCATATTCTCCTTCTATCTTCTTCCAATCGTTATTGATATTTTCAATTAAAACTTAATATCTTAAAAAGTAATTGATTACCAATTACTAATTACCTCCTAATAAAGTAATTGAATTACCAAATTTTCAATTACTCAAATGAAATAGTAATTCAATTATCGATGACTTGGTAATTGTAATTGCACAACATAAATTACTTTTTCAATTTCTTTCACTAGAAATGGTTGTAGTATATTTGTATTCGTAGTGTTTAGATAGCCATGTGCTATACATCGTTATAAACAAGCAAATTGAAATGAATAAATATTTATTATAAACTAATATTGTATGATGAGGCTAATTGTGGTCAACTATTATGGAAAAATTAAATTATGCTTTTACCGTACATAACTTTATATTCTGTGCAGAAATATTTTTCGCATCCTACGCAGTAATTATTTGCAAGCTGCAGTGCTACATCCTGCACAACCTACACTACAGCAAACACAACACATACACCTATCATCTATAAACATACACGCCTGCACCAAATATCTCTTTGCTCATACACAAAACTAGCTGTTATTCGAGTAGTCATAGAAAATCATAAATTATAATTATATTTCTTCAGGAATGTCTTTCTGCCGTTTGTGTAACATGTAACTTAATAAAGCATTATCTTATTTTTTGCGTTCTAGAGATTTAATATTCAATCGAGGCCAGTCATTTAGTAGTTACATTAGTAGAAATTAATTCAATTAACGCGAGTAATTGCAATGCAATGATTTTTCCTACAAAATAAAATTAATAATGTTTTTAAATTTTTATTTGACGTTTATCTGAGATAAATATTATCACAAGTAATTACACAAGAGCTCATTTGTTATCCGAATCTAGTTGCTTTTCTAACGAAAATTGGGTTGCCAGTGAACTCAATTATACAAATCGTCCGTGATATTTGACGGTTTGTAGAGTCAAATTACTGAAAGGAAACCAAAATTTTAGTTTAGAAATTTAAATATATTCCGGGTTAAAAGATTGACGCGAGAATAATTTGATAATTTAACGAGTTTCGTTTGTTTATTCTGATGTTAGTACCATTGCTATGATATTACATGAGTTGAAAATAAAAAGTTAGCTCATCAAAGGAAGGCGGTTTATTATCAGATGCGAAGTGTGCCCTAACTTTATACGCTGTCATAATTATAAAAAGGCCTCAAAATCCATGATATTAATGGTAAGAATCAAATTATTACTACTCAGAGTGTTGCCGTCAATATTTGTCATTCTGGATACGAATTGTTTTATGCGCTATGTTCTCGTGAGATTATTTTCCAAAAAAGTAGCAAAAGAATTACAAATATTGAAGCAAACCTCAGAGAAAGTAAGTTTTTGTTCTTATTATCTAGTAGTATTTCAACGAGTTGTTAGCACAATTAAAAAGGAGAATAGTAAAATAATTTTCAACAGTTGTGTAATACCTAATAATTATTAGATTCTTCCTTAAAAATAACATTTTTCGTTTGACGTAATATTGCCGAAATAAAAAAATTATTAAAGACAGCTATTGGTAGACCGTACAGAAATGCAAGCATATGACTGGCCACTTACTTTTAAATTGAAATGTATTTATTTCTTATTATTTATTTGGGTTGTTTAAGCTGGTGTCAACAGTGCTTAAGCACTAAAATGAGGCCACAGTGTAAATTTACGATACACACAACCTAATATACAATGGCGAAGCCGCTATAAATGAAATTCAACTGCATAACAAAACTGGTAGTACTAGTGTCAACAACAGCAAGCCGTTGCTACAGACCACACAAACTATGTTAACAAAATCATAACAAAGTGATAATAATAATAATAATAATCCATAACAATGGGAAACATAACACAACTATAAAGAAATCAATCCATATAACTTAACAAGAAACACTAAAGGAGCGGTCACGTTAATAGCCTTTTTCCAGTTTTTAACAAAATTACGAACCTAATTTTGACTCTACGCAATGGGGAAAGATTAAAAAAAGAGTTATGTGCAAAATTATTGTCTTTTAACGCCATTAAGATTGGCACCACGTTTTTGAAACACCTTGCATATACGGGTTGTTTAAAAAAATGTGTCGGAAACTTTTAGGGCATGTAGGTGGCACCAAAATAAGAAAAAGCTTGGATGGACATACTCCAAAAATTCGTTTTAAGGGAGCTACAGCTCTAAGAAGGGTAATAAAAAACACGGATCTTATTTCATTAAAATAATACAGATAAAGCAAATTTGGTGCAATTTGGAGTATCTACGCGATTTTTTATGCTGAATTAGATGACCTTGAAAAACATTGGTCGAAGATGCAAGGGTCGGGTTATAAGTTTTTGCAATCAATATTTCATTTCTGATTAGATATTCGAATAGTTATACTTTTTACATGAAAGCTACCCGTGTTTGGAATCGCTCAGGGTACTAATTTTCGAGAAAAGTGAATTTAAAGATCGAAATTCGCTGCTTTAAAAGCGCAATCTGCTCATAGCAATGTGTTTTTCCTTTTACCCTTCTCAGAGCTGTAGCTGCAGTTAAACAGCGCGCGGTTAAAGAATGTTAACTGCTGAAAACGTGATTCTTACTGAGATTTATCGCCATTTTAAAGGCCGTTTAAAGTGACGATACTGTTGATACGACTACTGTGGATTGATGGGTAAAAAAAATTCGTGGTTGCGAGCCAGAAAAAGCCATAATTGATGACGAATACCGCAGCGGACGTCCGATCACTGCCGCAAACGATGAACACGTAAACGCGTCTACAATTTGATCCAAAATGACCAGCGAATTACTCAAAAGCGCATCGCAAACCGCCGGTCATTTTGGATAAAATTGTGGACGCGTTTGCGATGTTCATCGTCAGTGGCAATGATCGGATGTCCGTTGCGTTTTTTGTCATCAAACACGCCTTTTCCGGGCTCACAACCACAAAATGTTATTACCCATCGCTTCACAGCAGTCGTATCTACAGTATCATCACCATAAACGGCTAGGAATCTCAGAAGGAATCAAGTTTTCAGAAGTTAAACATTCTTTAACCGCCCGCTGTTTAACTCGCGTTGACATAGCACGAGAATACGTCTCCATACTTATCACTACTAAAAAACGAACTGGTGTACGGCACTTCTTCAATCTTGACAAGCGCATAGAGGAGAAATATAGCTTCCGAATGTAACCATGCGCGTCTCTGTAGGTCATTTAGTTCGCGTTCTACAAGCATGTGTGCATTACATTTCAGCCCACCCACTTTTACTGGACTTAAAAATTAAGTTCGTCTTAGCGCGACCATCAACAACTTATTATGGTTTAATTACATTTCGAGTTTTTTTTCATCACGTTTGGGTACGGACCTGTGTTATAGAGCATTTCATATGTTGTTTCAGATTTTGTAATCAATTACACTCGCTCTCTTTAATTTCTAATTTTAATTATGTTTATAAATAGGAAAAATAATCAATAAATTAATTATTTACTATTGAAAATTAGAAAAGCTGCGTAGCGCAGTTGGGTAAGCGCTAGGCTTGCATTAAGCAAGTCCTTGGTTCGAATCCCGCAGGGGTCGGAATTTTTTCGCAGCCTTGGCGATTGGAATCGGGCTCGGTGAGACCATTCACAGATGGGCATCAAATTAACTGTGCTCTACTCGGAACCACATACCAAATAGATAGAGTAACAAGATCAATACGTCACCAAGACACACACCTCACACAATGGTTGCTGCTCAAGCACAAAAGGCGCACTCCAACTCTGTATCTCGAATGCGGGGCAAGTTGAGCATTGTATCACCAGATGCTAGCGTACGAAGCACCAGCATCTACACCGCAAGATAAATGAGGCTACAGATAATACAATACAATACTATTGAAAATGACTTGTATTCCATGACCATACGTAATTATTAGGGATTAAAAACACAAGAACATTTGTTAAACAGCATCAGAAGAATTTTACGAATCTGTTAGATGATACTATTGAAAAGTACGTACTCTAAGCATATCACATCTTGCAGTTTTGGAAACTATTCTTCGTTTCTGATATCATACAATATAGGTTTTGGAAAAAATTAGTGTGATAGTAGTGCAATGATAGTTTGACTTAAAATTTCGATATTTTAATGGCATTTAAAAACGCCTAAACTTACTATATGAACATATTTTTACAAAATTATGAGAAATGCAGGTCCGAACATTAAACATTCCTTGATGGTGATCAAAAAACCTTAAACGCAATTAAACCATAATATGTGGTACATTGTTGAATTCAGAATAAAAAGGGCTTCTAAAATTTGAAAACATACAATCAAGGCCGTATTTTAAAAAATGAAGTTGTTAATGATAGCGCGAACACGAAGCGACGGAAAAAATTAATAACGCAATTTTTAAGTCTATGTAAAGTTACTTTAAAAGTGTTATTAATTTCGTTCTTGCTTTAATATCAACGTCACAATCTTTTTCATTGAAAATTTTATAATTCGGTTTTTTAAGATAACTCAAAAATGAAAAAGCGTATCAAAGATTTTTAGGGTCCAACTTTTTTCCATTTAACCAAATTTGTATCTGTTAGTATTAACGACATTCCCATACTGGACCTCCTTATCTTGGACACACTGTATATAGGATCCGGTGGTGAAATATATTTCTAAAACTATGAGTTACATCCAATTTGCTGATATAAAAGTTGTAGGTACGAAGATGATGCACGTTACTTTTAACTATACAGGGCGGTTCAGAAAAATGTATTGAACCAAACTTACTGTTGTATGGGCCTAACGTTAACTGTTTTGGAGATATTAACGATTTTATCCAAGCAACAAAAAAGAATTGAGTGAAAGTAAATATTACACAAAAATGATGTTTTTTGTAAGTTATCTTTCTAGTGTAAAATAGTGGCGTTATGAGTTAATGCTATATAGGGTGCCCAAATTACGAATTTAATAATTGCGATAATTTTATAAAATATTTTTTGAATTTTTGCGTTAACTGAGAAATAGATAAAAGTAATAATTTTCACATAGATCAGGCTTTACACTTGACAAAAATGAAACCGAACAGATACAACGTAATGTCGTAAAAGAGTCAAAAAATTTCAACAATAAGTCGGTTTTGCATTTTTTTATTTAAAATTGGTTTAATTCGCATTACCAGGTGTTTCATTTTATTGTTTCAGTATTATTACGAACGTGGAGATATTTTTACTCCTATTTTCCTTTGACTTTTAAAAGTATTTAGTGTCACAACGTCAACTTGCTATAGAAGTTCTGAATAAAACCCTTTACAGATTTTTTTTAAATGAAATAAAACGCTATCTGCATATGCACTAATTTTGGAAGTAGATACCATACGTTCGAATACTTTTATCCCGTAGACTTTAGGTGGCTATGGAACTTGTAATGCAGAATACAGGATGCAGGATACATTTAATTTAAATATTTATATCCAGCTATCTAATGGATATCATGTGATATAACAGAGGGTTTTTATGTAACAAAATAACTTGAATTTGTAATATAGGAGAAACTGTCACGTTAAGGGTTAAATTCCCATTAATTGTGAAAATAGTAATTGCTGACTTGGTACGTAGTAGTAATAAAACATTCTCTACGATCAAATTTGACTTCAAATTACAAATATTATTCAAATATATAATTCAAGATTATTTGATTCCATTTAACGTGGTATATAACTACAAAGCCAGTAAAACCAGTGTCTATTCAAGTAATAGAGTTTTCAAAGAGCTACAACGAGCTTTAGATTTGGTCGGGAACAACTAGGAGGTGTTTGCTGACTATAATTTATCCAGTTAGAAGCCGAACTAGAGCATTCAGGTACAAGATAAACTTTCAGAAGGTTAGTGACCATTTCTTACAAAATAATAAGAAATTATAAAAGCAAGTTTGGTGCGGCAAATCGTTAAGCTATTTTAATTATATTTAGAAGTTAATATTAGAGGAATTATTTTTCTAAACTCAATAGTGATTTGAGTACTCAACGTTTTCGACAATTATATTTTGAAATTTGAGCATTTTGGAATTAGGCTATATTTAGAATTTTCATCTTTAAATCAAATTTGGATACATTTAACATTTGATTAAATTATTGTTTGACAATCTGTATTTTATTTTATAATGTCAGATCAAACTTCAATGCGCTACTAACAAACGGAACATACAAATTTAACTTTATGAAGTACCTGTAACTTGTATTTGATTCTTAAAATTAAATAGTTATTATAATTTAAAAGGAATTCAGTCTTTAGTGTTTCAATATAGGAAGTTGTTAGTTGAATATTAACCCATTCAGCTGGGAATTAGGATTCCCATTGCTTATAAAACTGACTAGTCGTGGCTTAAATAATAAAAATTACATGACATAATTTCAAATGTCAAATTGATTTAGGAGTTAAGTCAATTTCTACTTATCATATTAAGAAGTAAGGTAAGTACACAAGTGAACTGTACCTGATGGTATTCCTTTTTGATAATAAGTAAGAGAGTATATTTAATTTGATACTACAAAGTCTAGTTTAGATATATTTCAATTGGTAACTGAAGTAGGACTCAAAATGGGGTGCTATTACATTTTGGCTCAACATGTAGCTTGACATTATTACAAATAACACCGCGAGAACGAGTGCTATATTTCAAACTTATATTTGTAATGTCATTTTAACGAATACAAACAATTACATATTAAAAGCAGTTTCAATTACCAGTGATTTTCAATTATCCGTAAAAACTGTAATTAAATTGTCAATAAAAATTTAAAAATCATTTCAGTCCAAGAAAAACTCTCTTTCACTTTCAGTGCAAGTGAACTCAAGTCGAGCTTCTGTTCTATACGACCTAGACGAAATCTTCAGAGAAATGTATGCATAGTGTAGCTTTTCATTATTATTAAAAACACATTTTCTCGGATTATTTTTTTTTGAAATGCTTACCAAGAAGGAAAAAATTTAATTTCAGAAATATTTTCCTACTTATTTTAAACGAGAGCCTTTGGCGGCACACGAATTCCTTTCGCTTTGCAAAACGTATTTATAACCAAAAATACGTTAAAATCCTATTTCAGCCGGTGTTATGGCTACTTTGCGCTGCCACATCCAGCAACTTCGTCACAACGTGGCAAATTCGCGAGCGTCACAATTGTTTATTGACGTTAATCATTTTAATTGCTACGCCAGTTTATCAGCGCGAAGTAATTGAATTTTCTAAGAACTTTCCGGTCCGGGGAAATAATTAGGTCCGACTACGAAAATTCTCCAATCTGCGGTGCCCCAACCTTGACTTTATTAGGGACACATTCTGTAGCGCTAATGAGCTGTTTCATTTTAAGATAAATGCATCCTATCCGGGGAAGTGACGAAGTTGACAACTCTTTGGAGACGAGCCAAACTTCAGACGGGATAATAATAACGAACTGTTGTCTATATCACCTCTTCGGGTGCATTAAAAGCGCAGTTAAGCGCCCCGATTGCTACAGGACTTGGACCTGGAGGCTCGCAGTAATTGCCCTACAAACACCGTTCGAAAATAGAGGAAATTCACGGCCGCGATACAAAGACGCAGTAATCGCGATATGATGCAATTTCGACCTTGCCCCATCTCGGCGGATCCGAGGAAATTGTTATTTCTCCGCGCCGTGTTTTTGAGGAAATGCAGGCTGAAGGAAATTGAATGAATATCGGCTTTTAAGTCTTTTTTGATAAGCGGAAGTATGCCAGGTATTTGTATTGCTTTTTAATTAAATGTAGGGCTCAAGTGCGTGCGAATGGAAGGAATGCAAACTGGAATAATTTATTATTAACCAACATACATACCGCAGCTCTAAAACTTGCTGAACTATTCTGGGGCACGAATAATGTGTTTTATGTAAACGTTACACTTGCACACGTACGCAGATTCGGTTTGCCTTCCCAATGCCTGTCACTACAATTAATAACTTGGGGATTAATTTACTCGAACGCTCAAAGCAAAATTTATGTTCGGCTGGTATCCAAACAAGGGAAATTAAATAAAAGCGTGTATTCCCAGTTGATGATTTAAGGAACTATTCGGCTGGAAATAGCGGCGGGATAATTGCGGCTACAAAACCAATTAGTCCAATCAGATTGCTGTTACTAAATGATCACACTAAATTATTACACAGGTATCCCAGAAACTCTACAACTGACTCTAATAATTAAACTTTTTCCTTATTGAAAACAGTTTAAAAGGTGCATATGTGCATTAAATTTCCATTTTATACCAGAAAATTAATAATCAAAGACAACACGAGGCAAAACACGTTTGTTATTGTATTATCGTCGCAGGCGCTTTTCCATCCCCAACGAGCGCAATTTGCACACGTAAGTAAATTCCCATGTTCTGACACGAAGTCATTAAAGTTAAAACCTTAAAATTCCCAATAAAGTCGGTGCAACGCACCCGCACCAACACGAACCTATCTTTATTTTAAAAAGTCATTAATCACAAAGTTGCAAAAAACTATTTTGCGGCCTAGGCCCGAACTGGCAAATTTTAATTGCTCAAACCAGCAAAACACTTGCCGAAGTTGTCCAAATCACTCACCTGCAGGCGACTGTTTGGGAATCACCGATCGCCCTTTCAGGAGTTTCAGGCGCCCATGGAGGAAATTCGCACAGTATCTCGCACGTTGTCGGTTGCTGAAGAGGCGTTTGATTTGTATGTTATCTCCCACGCTTCTGATAGCAAACTGAATCCGACGTCGCGAGAGCGCCGCGCGCGCCCGCGTCGCGAGTAGCCATAAGTTAGCTAACCCCGCAGACTGAAATAAATTGAATTTCCCATGCATTTAGGAAATGATCTTAGGATAATGTGCGAGGCGCGGGTGCGATCAACTAAAGCCGAATTTCCATACAAGCACTGCATCCGCGAATTTTCGGCCCCAGCCTGCCCCATTTGTCTTGCTCCAGACTTCGCTCGGGCGAGAAAATTCATGAACTGGGGAAAATCAAATTTGCAACTATCTAGCAGGCAGAGGTGGCCTATTAGTTGGAATTAGTTGCAAATGGAAACGCAGCCGAGTTAACAGCTTATAACTTCGTTATGGATATTTCAAAGTCGACGGCTTTCGTAGTTCATTGACGATGTTAACTCGTAAAGGTGCACATTTGACGTGCCTGGACTTCTTTCAGTTTTGATAGTAGGGCAAATCTAGAAAAATAATAGTTCTTAGAAATAAGCCTAGCAAGCACGATGATAAACGAGTGGATCTGGCGACAAACAAAACTTCTCCATATAATACATCGCGTGGCTTCTTTAGAACTGAATGGGAAACACCCCTTAAAATTTCTTTCTAAATATTTAGATTATTATTTTTCTCAGCCCAGATAACCTTTCTTGGAGTTCTTGCAGCATATAACAGATTTTTTTCCATTTGCGTCGACCTCCTCGTCTATAAATGTTTCTTTGTCGTACCGCTTGTATGAATTGTTACGGTAATGTTTTCATATAAATCAACCTTTTTTCTTTAAAAAAAGTCAAGATTTGCCCATACGCAATGCAATGAACACTTTATGCAGATGCTACGAAAGCGAAATAGATCGCGAGTTTGTGTGGCACATTTTCAACCCTTGTGTAATGATATTGTAAGCGTGTGTTTTCCACCACTTTCTGACACATTCTTTCTGAATAGTTTATTTACGATTTAAATAAATATCTACTTTAAATGAATGCCAATTGTAAATAAAACCAATGGAACCCTATGTACAAAAATTATTACATATGGCTTTCTTATGCTTTAGTTTATTTTTAATCAATTTTGAAATTGAATTTTAGTAACTTATTTGCCTGTTTACAAATTATGAATTATCAATGTTATTAAATAATATAACTAGCTCAGGTAGAAACATTTACTCTTAAAAGAAAACTTAGGTCGGATTCATACATAATTAAGACTGTTTTATTTCATGAAAAATTCGTATCGTTTTTGTTTAATGAAAAATTTCGAAATGATGTGACAATTTGAATGTCTGTTACTGTCACCCTAAATTATTCAATTATGAAATCAATCACAAATACCTTTTCTTTACACTACCAGCCATTCAACAAACATTAAATAGTAAGTAATCCCTTTTATAATTACCACTTTTTACTCTTTTTATGTTTTATTTTCAGTTTATTCTATAAACACGTGCAAAAAACTGACTCTAATATGCTCCTTTATCAATCCAAATTGCATGTAGTAAACTCACAGAAATCTCCTAATGTTCACACAAATCCTATTATGAATGTACTCGACCACCAGGAACCACAAGGACCTCTCAGCCAAAATAACAAGACACCTGCTATCTTCTCCAACAGAACTGCCAATATTGACCAGAAGCAACGGCCATCCACGTCTTCCTTCCAAAATGCATAAGCCTCTGACCACCCAGTACCACGAACCTCGACTAGATGCAAATTACCAAAAAAACGTCACTTTAATAACAAGCTTAGCGAAGTACAATTCCAGTAGATGAAAACCCCTTTATCCACACCATAAGGCGTTCACTCTGCTATCAAACTCGATATAAACTACTTCCAATAATACCAGCCTCTGCTATCCAATTCAGATGATGTAATTAATTGTTAATAAACTTAGTTCTGCATCCTGGCTCCAGAATTTGCTTCTGTATATTATTATTGTTTACTATATGCCTCTCGCCATTTTTATTCCCCTCCATAAATTCATCATATCTAATTATTCTTAAAAATTCATTTTTACTCTCCTCGATAATTTTTACTGTTATATACAACCCTTCACATACTAAATATATTTAAACACATTTAATAAAGGGTTATATTTAGAATTTTCAGCCGCTTACAACAGTTTTACGTTTTATTAAGTCAACATCGTTCAATTGAATGTTAAATTCTATTTCATTATTTTACCAAAACCATTTTTAAGAACTATATCATTTTAATATTAACCCCTTACTTTAAAACCATTACAATATATTCTCCAAAAACACAAATAAAAACGATGTGAGTATAACTTGTTATTTCACTTATAATCAAATAATAAATATTACACGCTAAAACAAATATTAACGCAAAATGATTTATATTGATATCCATTGGGCCCATGCGTACCTACCAATTCGTAGATGTTATACTTAAATGAGGATAGAGCACGAGTAAAAGTGCTTATAACAATAGAATCCCTTAAGCGTCCCTTTCTATCACTCCGCTCAGGGGTGCACACAACCTAGACTAGCTAAAAACTCGGCGATTTCTGGTCGTAAGTAAGTACTAGTAAGGCGTGGAACAACCCTCACTCGAAATGACGTCATTAAAATGGCCGTCTAGCACATGCTTTAAAGTCGCATATCTTACAAATTACTGAACGGATTTTATTAAGACTGTTCGCATTTTAAAAAAAAATTTTTCTCTAAAAGGAAGGTTATCATAAATTTTTCGTTATATATAATAGTTTTTTATTCATGTCAAAATTATGAGCTTTTTTCATATTTCTGTTAATTTTCTCACCTACTTCCCAAATAACCTACTTACCCAAAATTAAATATAATATTGCGTAAATTAGTTTTTAAAATATAATTATAATTTTAGAATTGGTTTTGCTGTAGGCTTATACTATTTGTGTTACCTACTCAAAATCGCCGATGGTTTATTCGTTATGCATATGTATATCAGTAAATAACCAACGTTGCGAACATTAATGCAATGTATCATTTTTAAATACTAATTATTCACAGCAAAGAAATTAAACTAGCAATTGTACTTTGAATGCAACGCTTTGCAACACCCCGTTTCAATAGCGCGTTCTAGCAATTCACATCTTCTTTCGGACTACCTTATATTTAAGTGTTGTAATAAATGAATTCAGGTTTATCGCGTAAAGCGCCTGACTTAATTCAAATATGGCGATCGTACCACACAATTCGCAAAACAAGTTAGCTATTATTCGACAATTACCTGTGATTACGTAATTAAAGCTTTGCCTAGGTGATAACAATTGAAGTAAGTATATACACGTCACTTGACCTTGACTTTTCTGTTGCTTTTCCAACGGAAACTAGGGCTTGACTTAAGCCCCAGCCAGTCCCACGATGCTTGTGCCCCTCTTTCTCCGTACCTCGTACACAATCTCGAAAAGGAAAACAGCCAACACTCGATGTACAAATCAAACACTTTTAAATCTCTGCAGAGGTGCTACGAATTACTGCAACCTACTACAGAGTACCCAAAGGATATAAAATTAATTTTCAAGCACACTGAATTGAGAAAAGGGTATTTATTCACGTATTAAAAATGATTTATTGGGGAAGTCAAAATTAACACAACATAACAGCTTGGCTTTCGTTCTCCAATTATTTGTCTTCGATTTGACATTGTTTTACATTATTTCCAAGCCTACTCTGACTACATTTTGCTGAAATCAAAGCTAACACTGTTTTTAATATCGTATTACAAATTATTATCAAGGTGAATGCTATTTTATACTATTTGCAAAAAATTAAACTAGCAGTTCTGGAACATTTTCTAAAATAATATTTGATATGCTTAAAATATTATTAATTGCTATTATAACAATACAGGCTTTAAAATGTGTTCATAGCAATATTTATTCCATCCTTTCTTGTTCGTTGCAAATAGTTTAAGCGGCGCCACGGTTTTGTTAGTTTCACGCTCCACAGTTCTTCTTCACATCTGTTTGAGATGACCTCTTCCTTTTTTACGTTGATTCCACTCTAATGCTCTTCTCCACACTTTCGATCTCTCTTCTCTCAGTGTGCGGCCTAACTAGCCAACTCCATGTTTGATATTGTCTCTGGCCACCAAATGTTTCAAATTGACCTCAGACACCTATTTATACAATCTGTAACTTATTTTTGATTATAATTGAGACCAACTAGGCTATGGGACCATACAACAGCACTGATTTTATTGTAACATTGAACACATTTAGTTTAGCTTTAATGGAAATGTTATTTATATTCCAAGTACTAGATAATTGTAGAAACACGGTCCTTGCTTTATTGATTCTAGCCACGTCTTTTAACCACCCATTACTTCGCAAATAAATTCGCTAACAATTTCTATTATTTCTCTATTTATAGATAACTGTCTTGGTTCTTTCACATTTATGCACATTATTTTGGTCTTCGTTTTTCGTAAGGCCCATCGTCTCTGCTTCCTTCTTTACTGCATTGACTTTCTGTTGTGCCTGTTGGGAATTGTGCGATATGACCGTGAAGTCCAAATTCTCCAACGTTTTTCCAATACCCCACTGCATCTCCCTATTTAGTTTCATCAGAGCTTTACCTAAGATATCATCTAGCACAATAATGAACAGTGTAAGAGCCAATATGCAGCCCTGTTGTAGTATACCCACGTTTAACTCAAACTATCGTGACAACATCCCATCGTGAACCACTATGCATGAATAGGGATTGTATATACCCCCCTCTGATAAGATTTGTTAGTTTTTCTATTCCATATACACACTCTTTTTAAAGAGTCGAAAGCCCTCTCAAAATCTACAAAAAACAGATACAATGAGGACTAGAATGCGATCTACTACTCTATAATAATTCTCAAAGTGTTAGTTTGATTTTCGCACGACTTCCCCGCTCTAAAACTTTATTGTTTACGTATTCTCTTATCTATTTCTTTTAGCAACGCTACAGCTACAGCATTTAGTAAAGTTATTCTCTTCCAATGTTCACATTTTTCAAGTCACCTATTTTAATAATTGGATTAAACTAATCCTTACTTCCAGGCCTGTGAGAATTTGTCTTCTCTCCATATCTTATTTACAGGTGGCTTGAGGATTACTGCCGACGTCTCCACATACATCTTCAATATGTCAGCCGGAATCTGATTAAACCCGAGTGCTTATCCTTCCTTCTTTTGCTTGATGGCTTGAATTAATTTTTCTTTTGAAGGTGGATCAACATTTCCTGGAGCACGAGTCTCTATCCCACTTCCATCTTGTGTATAATTATTTGTGTTTCAGTTTCCTCTCTATCATATCAATTCAATATTTCTCTGAAACACTCTGCCCACATTGATAGCTGTTGTTTTTCTATACATAATATTTGCCTGTCCTTATCTTTTATGACCGTATTTGTCTTCTTGTTAACTGTTAACTTCCTTACATTTGCACACAATTCTGTCAATATAATATAATTAATCTATAAGTAGTATTTTAAAATGATACATTGTATTAGTATTCAAAACGTTCGTGATTTTCAGGAGATAAAACAAATAACATATTCAATCATACACCGAAAACTATTCTAAAATTACATTTATATTTTAAAAGCCATTCAAAGCAATCTTATATTTAATTTTGGATAAATATTTCGAGAAGTGGATAAGAAAGGAACAGAAATATTGAAAAAATCTCATAATTTCAAAATTAACAAAAACCCTTGCATTTACAGAAAAATGTTTGATAAGCTTTAGATAAAATATTGTTCGTTAAAATGAGACCTCTTTCATTAAAATCCGTTCAGTAGTTTCTGAGAAACTTGACTAAAGAATCTGCTGGGCGGTAACACAAGAAACCTTTATACTTATATAAGTATTTAAAAAACTAGTACTAAATTTGAAACCTGCTTTGAATGTACTAGCACGAAATTTGTAAATACAATGCTTATTTAGAATTTTTTTACGGGATTCTTATATTCAAAATGAACCCAAAATTCAAATTGCTAAAATACAAAAGTTACACAAAGTTCGTCAGATTTGAAATGAACCGAGAAGGTTACTATTAATAAATATACAAACAATCCTACGAGTTTCTTTGTATGTAACATAAACCCAGGTGCCATTCAAAAGTTAAATTATTATGAACTAATAATAAACAGATTTTTATAACACATTTTTACTTTACGCCCTGTTTGTTTACTTCACTAGCTCAGTACACATAAATCATCTTTTAATTTACCTCAGCTCGTTGCGAAGAAGCGCCTTCCAACCATATTTATAAGAAAAATCAATTTGCACATACAAATAGAGCTACACATACGAATCGTTTACAATCAAAGTGGCAAGTCGACAACGAATCGACGCTTTTGAGATGTATACTTGGCGTCGAATGTTAAGAATTCCTCGAACTAAATAGATAGCTTTTACATGCATTTACAGGTTACATAGTAGTGATGAGCATAACCGGACAATTTTCATAACCGAATTATTTGCATTCGAATCATATTAATAACCGATTGATTATTTGAATAATCATTCGAATCAATTTTGCCTCTCGATTCGTTTCGATTAAATCAGCCGGTTTGCCGGTTGGCGGTTCACCGTCATCTGCATCGGCATCGTAACTTGCAGATAGCAGAGGAACTCAGTTAATCGTTAATTATAATAATTGTATAAATGATTTTTATTTGATTTCTAAGGAGTTTAAACCATTGAGAATAGCTATATCAATACTAATCATAAAGAAATTATAAATATGGGAATACAAAGTATCTATTGAATCTATTTTTAGTTCCTAAAATTCTCTAGTAGCTACCCTTTTTCGGTTGCACATCATACCGGTATATTTTAGAATCCATAATTTATCTACGTTCAGCCTTCCGCGGTTCTAAGGACGCACACTTAAAATTTTCAACATCGAAATCCACTTCTTGTCCCGATTGCTCCGTTATTAAAAATTAAATATAAATCTTTTACGATATTGGAAAATCTTATTTTGCTTTCTGTTTATCCCTTATTAGGCATAATCAACCACGTTTCGAAGCAAAAATTTAGGCCGTTATAAATTAATACCAACACAGCTTCGGCAAATCTCATACTCAGCAGAACGTTATCTTTAATAGGAACGGCCCCATAAATTTAACTCGTCGACTGGGAGTCTCAAATGTCTTAATAACATCAACAAGCAACCGCGAGCCTCACTTGGATCAATCAAGTACATACGTAGAAAACGTTATATGAGTTATGAATGACGTATTATTTACAGAATTTCGATCACTCGCAGGTCGCTGAGACGCGGCACGTAGTACGTATCAGAATGAGGTTATTTTTCATCCGAAGACTTGGAACGAAAACCGAGTTACACAGGTTATTTCAATAACCGGTAACCGGTTATTTTTGATTCGAATAAGCCCATCACTATTACATCGTATTAAATTGACTTCAAAATACTTGGATCCAACATGCATTAAATATTTATATATCATTACAAAGACGCAAAAATAACTGTCTTTAATACGCAAATGCATAAAAGTCCTACTTGTACGCAATATGCTCCGTGCTTTGCAATGTAATATAATACACACCCTCCAACTTGCCGTCGCGCGTTTAAACAATGGTTTCAAGGCGCGCCAAAAGTCCATTCCCGGATTTGAGACGCATTACAATGCAATCCGCTTTTATTAAAAATGTCGAATATCATTAACTTGTATATTGCGTGTAGATATGCAAATAGGCTATTTTACACCTCGGTGAGGCACATCCACGGTGCTGGGATGAATAGACCCTTCTCTGGAAGTCGTACACCTAAATGGGTATGCGACGTCTTGTCTTATATTCCAACTGGCTGTCCTTCAGAACCTGCAAAATGCACTGGGGCCTGACTCATAAACTAAAACTTTGTAGCCTGAAATTTACTTTCTGCTGCGTTGCAGCATGGATATGCGATTCGCGCTTCCCGATGGTTGCACAAGTAATGCCTTTGTTATTCACGGGCCGCAGCCATTGAAGTAGCTTTTGCGGCTGAATACCTCACGGCCGGCATAGTATTACAACCACTGCACAAGCAAACCCGCGGCATGATTCTGCCAGATGGCGGACTACAATGTATAACTGGTCAAACTGGTTATATATGTAAATCTTAAAATAAATAATTCGGGGAACGTACGCTAGATGCCGGTTTCAACGCTTATCTAAACACCTGAAGATAACGAAGCACATTCATAACTACATCATCTTAACGCTTTGTCAAAAACGCAACGAGTGCTTCTTCTACGCCATGGCCGTTATCTGAACCACTAGAAATAAAACCCACTTGCTCTTCCAACAGTTCAGCAAATCACGTTGTGTGAATACAAGAAACGCATGACGATTAAAGTGAAAAGCATCAAATGTTGTTTAATTAAAGCAAAATGTAAAAACTGCATTATATGAAATCAAAATATGCAAAATAATAATTATTGAAATCGATGAGTAAATTGGTTCATTAGACAAATTTTAAATTATTAAATTTTCAGTAAAGAAAGCAATTGCAAGCACAAGTGATTGGATACCAATTATAAAATTCTAAAGGCATTGGTATATTTTTTTAAAATAAAAATAGGCCGCCCGCTTCATACAGAAGCATCAATAGTGACATAAAACCAAGGCAAATTTTCACTTAGAAGGCAAATTAAAAAGGTTACGGCAAAAATATTATTTGACACGTTACAACCTGTTTCTAGATATATATGCTACTCATTTTATAGCGTAAAAACTAGGTAGGCAATTTATATATGTTTGTCAGCATTGTGTTTTTGACCGTAATAATCTTTGAAGCAGAAGAATAGCACCTTGGATATATATGTGAGCTAAGGCGTCTTGTTTTAGTCTCAGAAATTTGTCATTTATCCATGTCTACATATTTAGGGACACCCTGCATATTATTTAAATTTAAGTGGGTGATTTTGTAGAATTAAAATTGATCCTTTGTAGTAAATAAATAAATAAAAATCAGTTTCCTACTCTGGGACTTCAATTTTATATCACTTAGTTTAGTTCAAACAACAATCCAAATAAGAGAAAAAATGAGGTACGATCAAGATCGTGTAATGACAAAAATCCGACCTTATATATTTATTTTTATTCAGGACGATGCAAAATGCTTATAATAGCGTATTTTAATATTGTTTTATTGAGCCGTACTAATTGATAATAATTTATTCTTGTAAACATATTCTAAAATAATATATAACAGTAAACAAATGTTTGCTATCTTATTACGCCAGTCACATTGTGTACTTTATCATTTACTTTTATTAAAAATTAAACTTCAATAACTGTGTTTTAACAAATTTCATACAATAAACAAAATGGGATGCAATTTAATAACACATAATATTTTTCCAAGTTCTTATTGTAGTTTTAATGATAAACAAGCGATTTGTTCTATTAATGTCAAGTAAAGTTCTAATAAATAATAAAAACTTCGATTCGAATCACTTTATGTCTTTTAATCATTCCTTTTCGTTAAAATTCAACAATTGCCTTTTAGTTAAATTTAAAAAGATACAAGATGACGCTATAAGATTCAACCTTACACATTTACCTTTCTGCAAACACCTACTATATGTTATTATTTAATAATTTTTTAATTATAGTTCTTCAAGTTGACAAGTAATTTTACGAAAATCAAGTAAAGCGTTTCTGAAAATAAGATGTATTTCCCATTTGGCCATTCTAGTTGCATCACAAGCTTAAGTAAAAATTAAGCAACCGTGTTTTAGAGAAGTTCAAAAAAAAGAGAAAAAGTACGTATGAGATGTTCATAACATGTACCTGACAGTATTCACTATGTCTATAAACATTGATGACAGAATTAGCTAAGAATCAGCGCAGCTACGTTTTCTCAAAACAGCTATAATTCGTTCATTTTTGTTATAAATACAGCATGAATTATAATGTAACTAAATTGAGTAACCTATGTTAATAAATAGCTTCTACAAGACGACGTAAATGAACACGTATTTTACAGTAACAACTAGAGACGTCGATGATTCTTAACTACATTTACTATTAATATGGCATTTTTCTTGATTGTGATAATCGTCAGATACACTATATTGCTATGACAACGATAGCTGGGCTATTGTATTGTAACATTTATTAATTTATAATAATTGCCGCCTATAATTTGATTTGCCTGTCTCTTGCTTGTGTTATAATTTCTAATTTAAATTTAATTAATGGGTTGGGTTGTTACATCCTGCCAATTTACTGTTTGAATGTGTAACATAGATGATAATATACCGGCTTTTACATTAATTGTTCTGCCTTTCTATTGAACGCAATCGTTTATACGCTGCCTATAGTATTTAACCTATGAGATAACTTAGTACATATTTTCGAAATTATGGGAAAAACCTCAAATGTCAAATGATCGTGACCTAACCGCACGTTTTAAATGCAGAAAACAAATCAGAGTTGGCTTAATTTAAAACAATTACGTCTACTATTACGTATCGATGCGTTGCCTAGGTGATAATACGTAAGTAAACAATACCACTTTTAAAAAAAACACTCAAACGACACCGCTGAAAATTCTCTGGTTTAATTTTAGTCCTTTATCGGGCCCCCACCAAGTCCCTCGATAACTGGGCTCTCGTATTATCGGTTGGCCTGCTTTGCAAGCCTCCTGATGACTTGTTGAAGTGATGCTCGTCGTCTGATCGCTGGTCTCAGTTTCAGTTTCAGCTTCCGGCTCCAATTTTAGCTCATCTGCCCATAGCTACGCTCCGCTGCGATGCACGATGGTAGCTGCCTTCCCTGGGCTTCAAGGCCTGCGTTTCTTATCACGACCACCAAAAACACTAGCTAAACTCGGTGCACACATCAACACCTTTTACATTCTGCAGAGGCGCAAATGAAAGCAAAACCTCTACAGCCTATCAAAAACACTCTACTAATGTGAAAACACTTTCTGAATTGGATACATTGGTATTTATTATTTTGGTACTTCGATTTTTGTGGAAAGCCAAAATACACACCCAAGCTTCGTTTCTGGTTTCTCAATTGTTTTTTTTTTGTTATTATAAAGTCAACGCTTGCTATGATTACAATTTCATATTCACGTCAAGGCTAAAGCTATTTGAATACATTTTTAGTGTCACATTTTTAAATTCAAAGAATATTATAAATTAATGTTTGCGATGCTTGAATTATATTAATTTTTTTTCTGATTGTATTGGGTTAAAATGTGGTCATTGCAATATATTATTTAATTATAATTTTGCCGATTCGCAAGTAAGTTGTCGTTGCTACCCTTACTATCACTTACTTTCTTTAAACAAAATTCTGCTTAGTTGTTTGAATTTACAATCGCAAGCTTTTTCTTAATTCAGCTAAATTTCGCATGTATCATAAATATAACATATAACACACATTTAGTGTATAAACATATGCAAGTGTTCTAGAATATATGGAAATTAAAATAAATAAATTGCTTATATTCACAACTCAAGAACCGGCGCGTTTTGTAGATTACATAGAAGCTGTTTATAATTTTTTTAATTACAGTGTTGACGACACTCAATTTAACTTTTAAATAGGTTTTCAAAACTTATTTTAGTAATTAGCGTGCATATGAAGCCACTTCCATTTAGCTCCAACCCTTAATTGGCCCAGAGCTATTCAATGCCTGGCCGTTACTAGTGGGCTTTCCAGTGTGATTCTTTTTAGTCTAATTTTGCTTGATCAATAACGATAAAAAACTGGGCATTAATATCCATGAAATATGTAAGATGAAATAGTTCAAAGCGGGCTTTATCATTAGAAAATTCCATGGATCGGAAAAACGCTAATAGATCACCCCGCGATGTTCTCTTTATCCCACATGTCCCGTATTTGTACGTGGAAACGTGTCGGTGTAGCATTTTACCCGTGAGACGCTTTGTCCACGTGGCATCTATTATTCCGTATCGTACAACGAGACCGTCGCATTGTGTGCGTAAACTTGAAAAAACAGCATTTGTTGCTTTTGAATTACCTAGTTAAACGTACGAGGCGACGTGTGATTCATCACCGGAGAGATGAAAACTCTACCCCGACTTTTGTTGCAGAAATTGCCTTTAGCTGAACCAACGCTGTTTAGTTTTATTAAGCATAAAGTTATAAATAGCCAGAATTAGAATGAATATACTCATACACCTCTGCTCTCTGACACAGTTTCCATTCAAAAGGCGACATAGTATTAGGCGAATCCTTTATTAAAAAATAGTTAGAATATATTGTAATGGTACTAAATTATTATCTACAAAATTTATTACATTTATAATAATCAGCTCAGTACATATTAATTATTATTTAATGTGAAGTAAATAAGTCGAATATTTAAGTCTTGACTGCAAAGTGAATGGTATGTATAATATTGATCAAGTGTGTAAGTTAGGTAATGTGATTTATCGGTGTTTGTATATGAAATAATTGGGTTGTTGGCTTGGAGATATTTTTAAAATATAAATAAGTTCATTTTTTTCAAAGGAAAATTAAACGCTTGTACTTCCCAAATTGGGAATGAATAAATACAATTTTGCCAGTAAAAGTGTTAATTTTTCGTTTTATTGAAGGAATACATGCGTGACAGAAAAACCGCAATTAAATCAAAGTCTAAACAGGTAAATAAATTCAGAAAATATAATCTCCGTGGCACACGGAAAAGAAGTCCGACGTACAGTGGTCACCCGAGGGCGGTTACTGAGCACGGGTGCATTTACGAGGTCTGGAGCTGCAAGTTTGACGATGTGGGAGAAGTGAATAGACTACAAAGTTGTCGGGCTGTGTTGATCCTGAAGGAAGTGCTGTTTCAACGAGGGCAACCATCGAACCCCATTCCAGCTAAGCAAGCATCGTCAGGGGCTAACTTCGGATCACTTCTGAAGACCAATGTGAACGAAAAGAAACCTACAGGAAGGTGGTCAACCTTGTTGGAAAAACAATGCAAGTTAGTATTTATAGGAAGCTAACAAATCTAACATTCACCTGTAAATTATTGCTAAAATACAATAAAGTGTTTCACCGAAGTGTGGTTAAAAAATGCGTTTAATTTTAAATAGATAAAGAAGAGATCTGTGTTACCGACACGCCATATTTAAATCCAAAATTTAAATTTTGAAAATAAGATTAAAAATTATAATCCTACCTGATACAAGATCCAATTGTATCTAAAATAAAATAAGCTGAGCTAGATACAAAAGGTATTATTATTGCACAATAAATAATTTGCGGGCACAAAAATGTTGATCATTATAAAAGAAACTTGGAAATAGTGTGGCGTTAATTATTATAAAACTCAAACATAAATCATTACATAAATAAATGTATTCTAAGTGGGGCTAATAATAAAAGCTAATATCTCTTCAATAGTTGCTTTTAAAAAGTTTACAATTTGATTTAATTGTGAGAATAGTGCTGCTGCGTATAATATTATATTATCGCTTTGAACGTATTGACGTAAATTCAGGCAGAATTATTATATTTTTAGAAACTTTATAGGATCACAGGAAAAATATAGGATGTTTGTCAAAAAACGTCAAGATTCAAATAATGGATTCTTTTTCTCAACTTGTATTAATCAACAAATGTGGAGATTTCTAGCAATTTTAACTAACAATATCAGAATTACAACTATAATCCCAAATGCATAATTGCTTTGCGATAATTCAACTATTTGTCTCCAGCATCAATTTGTAAAATTAAGCTTTCTTGGAGTCTTGATTTTGCTGCTGTTTGTGAAACTGTTCATAGAGAAAGCTCTTTAGGCAACGTATTACTTTTCCTTATTAATTTTCTTGAGAAGGAATTTTAGTGCGATTTATGCACAAGGTCTAGTAGAACAAGGATCCTAATAGTTATAATAGTATATTATGATACAAGTGTATAAGTACGCCTTTAAAGCACGTGCGACGAGTTTAAGAGCACGACGCGCTAGCGGAGTGCTTTTAACGTCGCTATATCGATGGTCCCTTGGGTTTTAATTCAGCTCGGTTTCCGTTTGCAACTAATTCCAGCAAATAGACCACCTCTGTCTGTTAGATAATCTGCAAATTTAATTTGACGAAAGATAAATCTCGAGCATGCGACCTACTCATGAAATTAATACACAAGAGGGGCAGATGATTTAATAAACTTTCGACCCATTTCCATTCTGACAGATCTATAGAAATTGTTCTCTAAATAATTACAAGCAGAACCTCAAAGCAGAATCTTCAGCACGACTTCGTTGAAATTATAGCACCATCGATCAAATACACATTACAAGTATGGGACAGCTTACACAAAAGTCTTTTTCTTTTGTTGTAATTGCTGGTTCCATACACTTGGGTCATGTTAGGCGAGATTCAGAGTATTTCACCGAAGTACGCTGATGTTAATTTGTAGCTCTCCTTCTTGGGTACATTCGTTATATCAAGCATTAAACCATGTGAGAATGTCGTCTCTGGTATGCTGAATATTTGGAACGCCATTATGCAAGATCCGACATTACACAATTATGGTATCATCAGCAAGTTTTATTAAAAGGCCGCCGAAACGACTTTTAAAAAACGTTTATTTTTATTTTACAATGAAATATAACATTGGAAGCACACAGATTAGCTGCCAGACAATTTCTTACATCTAGCTACGAACTAACTGGAACTTATCTTAGAGGTGCAGGCTACTTGTATATATACTATGTCTAATCAGCTAAGATAAGCGTTATCTCTAAAAGGGAGCGTGAGACGGGAAGCCACGTGCGTTCAAGGTTGCAGACTTGCAGTTCACAGAAAGAAGCTATTATTGTTCAAGGTTGCAAGCTTGCAGTTTTACACAGGGGGCCATTGTCTAGCTGTAATATAACACGTCCGCCGATAAAATGTTCAATAGCGGTATTCAAATATGCCTCTATTGAACTTACAAAAAAAGAAAGAAAATTAAACTTATGCATTTACGTTAACTGGTTCAAAATCTTTATTTAAAAATCTAATAAGTTTAATCTTCATCGTGTTTCTATTATAATACATATACAATATAAAAATTATTAACATAAGAATAGTACACAGAGTAAATAATTGCAGACACACTTAAATTATCAGATTTAATATAATTAACAGGTTTTAACAAATTTTCATATTTATTAAGCTTAATTCGGTCCTCAACCAATTTCTGGGTGTCAACAGGTATCAAGTCAATCTTTGAAACATTTATGTGGTTCGATTCAGGAATTATTAAGCGGTCAATGTTTGAAATTTTTAAATTAACAATTTCATTTGAGGTTCTTTTTGCGGTGAATAACATGTGTTTTTGATTTATTGAAACAAGACAGTCTGAACTGAGGTGTAAGAGGTTAGTGCCAGATATTCCTTTTCTAAAATTCTGATTTTTACATTTGACGTCCAATATTGCTTCAGATGTGGAAGATATTAACCATGTCGCAGGATTTATTTGTGATATTTTGATCTCTGTTAAATTGAATAAATAAGGGATACATGTTTTATTTTTATTAAATGATAGAAGTTGTGTTTCGCACAATTTGTCGTTGGGGATTTCAAAGTAGTTATTTTGATTACAAAAGTAGGTGTCTAAAGTTATAAGTTTACAATGACTTATTTCAACGGGAATGCTGTTTTTAACGTTGAATAATAAAGTACTATATGTAGGTATAATCATACGAAATTGATAGTTTTGGATAAAAATCGGAAATGGTATTAATTGTATCATTTGATAATCGTTAGTTTTGGAAGTAAGAGGTATTTCGAATATAAATGTAATTCTGTTTTTAACTTGGTAAATTTTTGTAATGATAATTGACTCGTATAAATGTAAATACTGTAACTCTGCAGGATATGGAATAGTTAAAGCTTTTTCTGATATGCTATTGAGATACGTCAAAATTTCATTTAGATTTTCAATTAAATCGTCATTTTCAATTAATGACATATGCATCTGTTGATTTTGGGCAAAAGTTAATGCATTTTCTAGTTCCAAACAAGTGTTAATAAGTAGTTGTAAAAATTGAATTGCTTCTAGCAAGACTGTTTTTAAGGAATATGTAGCGAGATTTTTGCCTAATTCCTCATTTTGTAAAATTATTTTATTTATATTTCTATCTAATAATTCCTGACTCTTTGCTATAACATTGATTAAGATAATCTCTGAAACTTCTTTGTGGCGTGAATTCATAATTCATTTTCTTATATGGGTATTTCGCCACTCTGCAAATTAAAATATTAAATAACGAAAATATTAACAACGAACGTTTCGAGGGACAATCTGCCCTCGTTATCAACGAATAACAATTAAAACTAACAAGAACTTATCTTTTTTTTCACTGGAAGAAAAAACGACCAACCTCCAATGAATTTTCTGACATTGACGTTTGTTGATATCTGTACCTACTTGATCTCATCTTTAAGAATCGATAGCCAACTATTGTCTAAAAATATTGAGAAAGACGACACGCATTTTTCTTCGTTAAGTAAAATGTATGCCGTTTCCTTAATTTTTCGCCTTGTTGACATCGATTCTTTAGACAAGATCTTTGTGTTGTCCCATTGTATTTTATGGTTTTCATCCCAAGCATGTTCTGCCAGCTTAGACTTATTGAATTGATACGTTTTCAACATATTTTTATGTTCTTTAACTCTTACTGCTAAAGGCCTGGATGTTTCACCGATATAATATTTCCCGCATTCACAGGGAATACTATATATACAATTCCTTGAATGCTGTTCTTCGTTGAACGGTTTAGTTTTTGTAAGAACTGACCGTAAAGTATTCATCGTTTTGAATACCGTCCTAACATTGAATCTATTTCCAATTCGTCTAATTTTGTCAGATATGCCTGGAATATATGGTATAGTAAGAGTATTATATTTTTGAGTGTCATTCCTTTGTATGTGTGTGGCATTGCTTCGTGTATTGAAAATGTTCCGAACAAGAGTCTCTGGATAGCCATTATCTTGTAAAACATTAATAATAAATTCTTTCTCTTTTTTGAAAATTGTATCATTAGAGCAAACAACTTTGGCTCTGTCGTAAAGACTTTTTACAACGCCTGTCTTTATGTTTTTGTGATGGTTAGAATTAAAATGTAAGTACCTATTAGTATTGGTTTTCTTACGGTATACTGATGTTTCAAAAGTATTTATTGTGCGTGTGATTAGTGTATCAAGAAAGGGTAACTGATTGTTTTGCTCTGTTTCTAATGTGAATTTGATGGAGGTTTCTTTACTGTTAATATGTTCAAGAAATTTGTCCACCTCATCTATATCATGAGGCCAAATTGCAAAAACATCATCGACATATCTCCACCAAACTACTGGTTTGTTGGTGTACGTGTAGACATGTTGTTGTTCAAAGTCTTCCATAAAAATGTTACTAACAATGGGAGATAAAGGTGAACCCATTGCCATCCCGAAATCTTGTTGGTAAAATTCATTGTTTAGTTGAAAATATGTCGTTTTAATGCATAGTGTTAAGAGTTCCATAATGGTACCAACGTTTAATGTTGTTCGTGTATGTAATGTGTTATCGTTTTGTAGCTTATGTTTAATGATGTTGAGTGTTTTGTCTACTGGAACATTAGTGAAGAGACTAACTACATCGAAACTAACCATTAAGTGTTGTGTGTTTATGTTTGCTTCTTTAAGTTTTTCAAGGAAATGGGGCGTGTTCTTTATATACGTGTCTGTATTTCCTGATATAGGAGTCAGTATCTTAAGTAAATATTTAGCTAAACTGTGACAAGGAGAACCTATAGAACTAACTATTGGCCTAAGTGGTACATTTGGTTTGTGTATCTTTGGTAATCCATAAAAATGTGGTGGTTTACTGTAGTGTGGTGTTAGCGTACGTCTTACAAAATCTGTAAATTGTTCTCTGTGTTTGTAAAGTGTTCTGTATATTTTTGTTTCTATTGTATGTGTTGGATCTTTATTTAGTTTAGTGTATTGTCCCTCACTAATTAGTGTTAAAAGTTTTTCGTTGTATGTGGTTGTGTCAAGTACTACTGTGGCGTTGCCTTTGTCTGCAGGTAGAATTTTAATTGTGTTATCGGTTTTTAGTGTGTGTAGTGAATGTTTTTCTTGTTTGGATATATTTTGTCTGATTGTGTAAGGTCGTTCTAGTATGATTTTGTTTCTAATTCTGTATTCCTGTCTAATGTCTTCTGGAAGTTTTTGACAAGTCTCTTCTATAGCTGTAACTAAATCAAGTTTATTAATTCGTTTTGGCGCCACTGCGTAGTTGAGCCCTTTGCCAAGAACTAATTTGTCAGTGGCGTTTAGTTCTTTAGAAGACAGATTAACTACAGTTTTATTTAAAAAAGTGTCACTGTTCTTTAGTGTATTTAGTTCAATTGTGTGTTTTTCTGTACTATTTTCAGAGTGTGCCAGCTTCTTGTAAAGTGTTTCCCAACTTCGGAAGTTACTAGTTATATTAGGCCCATACCTTTGATTAAGATAATCTCTGAACTTCTTTGTGGCGTGAATTCATAATTCATTTTCTTATATGGGTATTTCGCCACTCTGCAAATTAAAATTAAATCAACGAACAATTAACAACGAACGACGTTTCGAGGGACAATCTGCCCTCGTTATCAACGAATACCGAGGTTGGTCGTTTTTCTTCCAGTGAAAAAAAGATAAGTTCTTGTTAGTTTTAATTGTTATTCGTTGATAACGAGGGCAGATTGTCCTCGAAACGTTCGTTGTTAATATTTCGTTATTTAATATTTTAATTTGCAGAGTGGCGAAATACCCATATAAGAAAATGAATTATGAATTCACGCCACAAAGAAGTTTCAGAGATTGTCACATAATTAATCGATAATGACATAATTTTATTTTAATACATATCAAAAGAAACAAACCGAATAAAACATAAAAAACTATAAATTACTACTGTTATAACAAATGTCCTAAATGATCTCCATTAATTTGTAAACATGTTCTTATTCGTTGGCAGCAGATTTTTAACAAGAGCCAAGTAGCTGGTGTAATGGATGTACAGTTACGGACACCTCAAAGTGCACGGTTTATGTTGCTATGGTTATTTTTGCGATTTTTCGGCTTATTAATGAGGGTTTCTCCAGTGCGTTGCTTGTGATTGTAAGAATAGGTATTACTTTTTTAATGTTTGTATTTTAGCAAAGTTTCACAAGTAAACAAACTATACATGTAATATATGTATTTAATAAATATGTATCAGTATTCATTGCTACTACGCTTTGCAGTTTGTTCGCATAGAGTTGACCAATGTTTCCATATGTATCCTTCTCTCAGTTCCTTCCAAGCATTTTTATTCTTTCCCATAATTCATTGGCGTTGTTGGTGCAACTCCCTGGTAAATTTTTTTAGTTACATACCCCCAAACATTTCGATAGGGTTCAAGCCGGACTTTTTGCAGGCCGTGGTAATAAATTGACATTATCTCATCAAACCATCAATGAACAATCCCTGTTGCATGCACAGGACAGTTATCCTGTGAAATAATGTTATCAATAACGTTAACATACACAAATAATTAATTAAGTAATATCTTGCTGTTGAAAAGTAAATTAATTGGAAAGACCTCTCTTACAGATGGCAGCATCACATTTTGCAAATATTGCAATAATGTTCAGCATTCAGTCGACCATAATTCTATAGCATGCCCAGATCCGTGAGCATTGATCCATCCCCATACGTTTACAGAGAATCGTCCACTGCTTAAGGGTTGAACATAATATTGCTCCTCAAATCTTGAATTTGTGGTCTATTATACACCCTTAATCGTCAATTGGTAAATGATTGAAATACCTTTTCATCTGAGAAACAGTCCTGTTCCAAAAATCGTGGATTTCATTCAAATAGTCGGTTGCAAACTGTATTCTTCGTTCTTGTTCTCTGGGGTTAAAAAAAACTTTTCTTGCAGAAGTCTCTGCTGCCAACGATTTTAATTTTGAAAATGCAGCTCTTGCTAACATGCAAATCTGCTGCGACTCGACTCAGCGACCAGTTCTCTTCCAGTTTTGCGATAGCTCGCATTTTCTATGCTTCTGACAAATGTCTGGGAATTTTTCGAGTTTTCAATTCTATGACAGTTGATGACAAACGTAAACGTCAAACTCGACGTCTATGATTAGAATATCGTATTACACGCTAAAAATCTGCCGTGCACTTTGAGTTGGCCGTAACGGTACACTACTATTCATTTTGGAACCACATTTGTTGTTTAACGTTTAGTGGAACGTCTTCTAGTAATCCAGGGAGTACATCGTGCAAAAAGTGTAAATATCGTTCACCTCTTAAAGTTTCATTCACAGAAAGCACTCTCTGGAAATGTGTTACACGTATCCAGTGAGAATTTTTTTGGACATAGTAATGACTGTTGTGTCTGCTTATCCACTGCTGTTTGAAAATTTCGTTTCGTCACTGAACACAGCATAATTTCTAATGTTAATTTGGTTTTGAAGAAACTCACAAAACTGTACCCTTTGTAGAAAATATTGTGATGTGGGGCTTGAACCAAAGTCAGTTGATATGGATGGGATGACTTTGCTTTCAATATTTTTCTTATAGAAGTTCTGCTACAAGTTCATACTAAAGGTTTGCTGACTAACATGCGAAATTTTGGCTACTTCTTGTAGACTCAATTTTGTTAACTTTACTCTTGGTCTAGTAGGTTTACTAAAACTCCCACATTCGTTCAACAAAAATTCCAAACGTCTAAACGTATTTCAGACGGTGCTAAATAACTTGTCAAAAGACATACACTACAATTGTAATTTGTTTGACACTACCTATGCTGATCTGTTTTTGCTTTATAAGAAATACAGACATCTAGAATGTCATGACATTTGTTATTGGGTTGCAGTCAAATTAGTCAGGGGCTACCAGTTTCGTGGCCCGCCTGTATACACTATATACATTAAACAATTTATTTACTCTTCTTGCTCTTAATATAGGCTGAGAGCTTGTTATTTTCACACATTGAGTGCGGTTTTATA